>JBBHKE010003115.1:44314-111390 GCA_037447655.1 Zygnema cylindricum | reverse complement strand
CTTTCACATCTACTAATCCCACTAGATCTGTAGTAACCACTCTCCTATCCCCATACTCTATCTCTACAGTAGGAATCTTTCTTAGCTTAGTGAAGAGGTTTTTATCACGACACATATGTATGGATGCACCTGAGTCGATGATCCTTCCTTCCTGTGGAGCTTCCCGAATTGCTCCAAGGGCACACTTCTGCCTCCGAGGGATCTCCTTCTCCTCCGGACTCTCGTCAAGAAAAAGCTCCCCATCCTCCTCAGAAGACTCATCCTCGGTTTCTCTAGACACTTTTGTAACCACAAGTGCCTTTTTCTTCCCTCCGAAAGAACCCCCTCCAGGGTTCTCTTGGAGCCTCAGCTCTGATTGCTTGACAAAATCTGCGATAAAGTGTCTCGGCTTTTTGCAATAATGACAAAGACCCTTTGGGGGCCTCAATCCCCCAGAATGATCTATTTCCCCTCTATAAGGTTTCTTCGGAGTCCTTCCCCCATCGGTCCCCTCCTACTGCTAGAGCTTGAATGCTCTTTCCTCCTCTCCTAATCTCCATTGTGTTTTCCTGCACAAGTATCATCCTGACTACTGTGTTCCATTTCCATGAACTATCACGCATTCTTTGTACTCGGTACACTATGTTTTCGAACTCATCTGGTAATTTCATGATAGGGGTGTTAACTTTCATTTTCATTGTACCAGTCCACCCGGCACTTTCCATTTCCATATACAAAGAAGAAAGATCATTAGAGTAATCTAACATCTTTCCTCCTTTGTAAGTGTAACTCAATAGCTTTTGCTCAGCCAACTGGAGCTCCTGAATAGTTCTAGCTCTATAAATCTCCACCAAACTCTCCCACAACTCCTCGGCCTTGTAAATAAGAAGATGAGGAGTGGGCAAACCATGAGTGAGGTGCCTCACAATGAAGTTTTTGGCAGCCATGTTTACATCCTCCCACATTTGCGTATCGTTCTCCACGGTCTTCACGGTCACCGCTCCGAGTACTGTGGCAATAGGAGTGAGGGGTGTCTCCTTCCCTTTCCCTTTTTCGGACACACTGCTATCCCCATCATCTGCCTCCTCCACTGAGGCAGCCGTTGTTGCAGAAAACTTTACTCCCCCAAATCCTGGTGGAGTTCCCGAAGATGGACGTTTCACTTGTCCACTAACGATACCCCAGTATCGTTTTTCACACAAAGCTCCGATCATCATGGCTTCCCAATAGATGAACCTAGATCCATTGAAGGTGGGCACCCTAGAGGGTGGGCCCATAACCTAAAATTATGTGTCCTCCATTGGACGACAAAATACACGAAACCTCTAGATAGTATTTAACTAACCCACTTTAAGCCACGACCACTGCTGCCCAAGAAGGAAAACTGAAAATTTGACTGCTCCCCTCTGCAGCTTGGACTCCTCGAGTCCGTAGCAAAAAGAATCACTGAAAACGGCCAACCAGCCGATAAGTTATGAGGCACTAAAAATGCCAATTCGTACAAACTCTCAAAGGGAGAGGTGACTACCTAACAAAATTTTCTATGTCGTGATTCCTTCTAATAACTTCTATCTACAAAAGTACGGACCAATCAAATTACTGTACCGTACCAAAAAGTACTATTGCCGGTGTACCTTTTATACGGCCTATGTACGACAAGGCTATTAAGTGGACGCGTGTCTGCTTTTTACTTGTCTGTACATTCCTCGGAATTCCTATGACCGAATGTCACCCCTCCACGTGGCTCCAGGTCTTGTCACGTCACAAAACGCCAAGGTGACCACTCCGAGATTTCGGTGATGACGTGCGCCGTCGGATTCGTAATGAGACGTAATCTTAACCGTTATAATTACTTGCGAGATATTTGTTTCGCTGTCAAACAAATGCGAGGTATTCATTCTGAAATGATGTCATACTAAAACTGTATTTATGCACGCCGTATCTTGTTTTAGTTAAATGGATTTCTTACTTCCTAAATGTATATATATCTATCATACTCTACAGCACTTAGCATTGGTCCTAGTCTAGTAGGATAAAGCTGACCGCTATCGGCCAACTTGTCGAACCGCAGGTTTCGCGTTCAAATCCCAGGTCCGTCAGGACTATTTTTTAGTAACCTACTAAAAATAACTGCCTGTTGAACTAAGGCAGCCATGGATTAACCACCTTCTGTATCCTTCAGTGACTACAACAAGTATGGGGGCTAGAGAAAGGAGGTGGAGGCAGGCTATCTGTCCTTTTTCTTTTTCCTAACATATTTAAACCTAGAAAATACTATAGAAATCTATGAATTTCAACATAAGGTCCTCCTATGGTACCCTAATCGGCAACAAAGTCCTGAATTGACGTGAAAATGCCTAACTTTGACCCAACGTAATAAATGCTTTGCCCGTCACTTGGGCCTGATCTAATATCCTACTGATGGCTAACAGTAGAATCTACCGGACAATCCCAAAGGTTACGTGATTTTTCACAATATACACCTTTGCTAGAGCTACGTAGAACATATGCCATGCTATGAAGTCGCCACTGTTGCAACAATCCCAAAGGTTACGTGATTTTTCACAATATACACCTTTGCTAGAGCTACGTAGAACATATGCCATGCTATGAAGTCGCCACTGTTGCAACGGACTAACTCCGTCGTTCAACCTCCGTTTTAAGTGAACTAAAGTGCGTTGAGCTCCTAGGTGAAAATACAAGGGTTTGATCCGATTGGTTGTCCTCGCCTTCCATGTACGCTGGGGTCCATACGTGGTTGAATGAGGCCCCGCAAATCTTGGTTGTAGAAATGTGCCAAGAATGCACACGAGCTTGACATACATCCGGATGTTTTGTGAGAAAACGGTAGCCATGTGAAAACATGCACATATAACTAGTAAATGCGGGCATTGAACATATAAAAAATTACATTGATGCAAATCCGCCTTGCGTGCCAAAGGATCGACCTTTATGGAATAAAAACGTCGAATTATTAGGTCGTTTATAATACTAGAAAAATGAGAAGTTATAATTTCGGCAAATAGTTCCAAGATCACTAATCCATCTTGATGAGGATTGAACTCGACCGGTTTTTAATTGATTGGAAGAAATGTCGAATGACTCTAGTATAAGAGATAGGGGAGGGAACAATATGTTTTTTTTTATTCAATCAAATTTTCTTAAATCTATAAGAAATCCGGGGTCACCAAAAATTTATGGCAAGGAATAACTTTTGGACAAAACTCCTTTTGCCAAAAGGGAATAAAATATTTCAGCAACCACTCAACTCATTGAAAATGCCAGAACGGAGGTAACCGAATGTGCCAAAATGGGCATTTTTTTCCCCAAAAAGTTAATGGGAGGCGCTTATTTGTTCAGGGTAGTTTGCGGGTTAGTATGAAAAACTCTCATCATTCATATCCACCCCTCCACCTTCACGTAATATAACATATTGTCCTATCAAGAATTCGTAGTCAATACTTTCAATGACTAAAGCGTAAGGAATGACCTCCAAAAAATGTGCGTTGGAGAGTGATATAAATATAAAACCATAATAAGAAACTGCAAGTGCAATTTAACAGCGACAAAATGTGTGTGAAATGTCACAATCAACTAAAAGGAATGTAAGGAAACCATTGATTATAACTTAAGAGTTTCAGATGGCGAAGAGAACCAGGTTTAGATTGACAGTAGGTGAGAGTTATTGTGCTTACTCTACTAACTCAAAAAACCTCTTACCATTCAATTAGCATTTCCAACACCTAAAAATAAACATCTACAATCGTCACTATTTTGTTCACTTCAGTGATTGTTGCTACAAGGTGAATCATTTTTATTGTGAATAACACTATATCCACACCCCTAATTTTTGAGCCTTCATCTTTAAATAAAAGTAATAATACTATTTTTTTCTTTACCTTGATGTAGGTATGGTTTAATCATTGTCATTGACTGTAATTTCTCCGGTTTTTAAATAGTGTAGTGCATGAAATGTGTCAGTCCGTACTAAAAATGCTCATAGTACCAATGTACAAAAAAAAGTGTTAAGCGTCGAGATAAAAAAATGTTTGGCAGCGACACGAAAATGCGCTCTGATGATTTATTTCTATTAGTAAAGATGGGTGAAATCATGCAAACGTGTTCTCTCATGTTCAAACATCGACTATGTGAACACATGTTGGAGGGGCTACACTATGGGAATGCGTATCTTTATCGGTATTAGATGGATAACTAGAGTTAATATTTTGTTGGCACGAGGTCATGAACACAATATGACGTTAATAACATTATTTCTTCTGTACACTAAAAGCGATCCATGGTGTAGTTTTGTAGTCGTGTACAACCGTCACGAATTGTACCCGCGTCTACAACCGTCACATTTTTGTAAGTAGTGTAAATGTTGTTTCGTTTTCAAACATGGGAAAAGTCTGAAAAGTACTACGGATAATCTTCATTTAAAATAAAAGTACGAAGATTAAGTAACGGTCACACGAGAACATACATTAAGCGTGCGAAGTACACCCATGAAAACAACTACGTACAAATAAACAGAATAGGCGCAATTAGAATTCGAACGCGTGTGGTGCGAACCCTAATTATTATTCACATGTTGGTTCGCCGAAGCGTTTGCTCGCGTAATTCCGCAATGATTATCGAATGAGGCCGTAGGGTGACGCCCGGCTCCCGATAGCCGCCCAGAATCAGCGCTCTGAATCTAAGCTCGCCGGAAAATAACAAAACTACCCAGTGCAACCCGACGCTGGAAAGAAAGAGGAAGTGTCGGTGCCGCCCTACTCTGTACCGCCACCCGGAATGTGCGCTCGCCCGGAAAATCTAGAAACCATCAGGTGCCGCCCGAGCGCCAAAGTTCACGCCCGGCAGAAAAAAAAAAAAAACTCTGCGCGTGACCGGCGGTCACCTACTGGTTGAGCGGAGCGATTTATTCCTCGGATGCGGCTGACAAGTAAAATCGAACGGTAGATATTTACACCGCGATCCTTGGGGTTTTTTTTTTTTTTGTTAGGTTCTTTCGTAATGATGTTCAAAAACCAGAAAAAGACAAATGCGGCTCGGATACCCACTTGTTCGCAGATGGAATCTTCACCATTTGGCTTGCCGCGTCACTCACATACAACCTTTTTTTTGACCTAAAAACTGGGCGAGTGGGAGCAAAGTGTTACACCTGTAGACTTAGAGGGAGCACAAACTCACAACGCTAGTCGCTCATGAAAAGAATAATGTACTAAATAAAAATGATAAGAAAAGTACAGGTAAGGTTCGTTAGTTTTCTCGCCCGTGGTGTGCAGGGTGTGCAGGTCTCCTACACGAGGCAAAATGCGCCAAGACCTTCACACTTTGCAAAATACCGCCCGGGTACCGCGGATTTTTTAGGTCATAGGGTTATTGGTTCGGGTTTTTTTTTATAAAAAAAAACACGAATAAGAAAAAAACCCTAAACATATTTAAACTTGCGACGCGCCGCGCGGCGCGGGGCGTCGTAAAGCGAAATTGGAGTGAAAGGAGTGCACGGCGACGTGGACCCCCTCACACGCGACCTTCACACCTAAAAATGCTCGATTCACGCGAATCTAATTAGAGTAATGAAAAAATTAGAGTAAAAAAACAAAAAAAACAATTAAAGTAACTGACGCTAATTTATGTGATAGAGATTTTTCAATTATGAAGTTTACTCTAATTTATTTAGTTATTCTATATAGGGTTATGTCGGCAATAAATATGTGCGCGATAATTATGAACACTAAATTACGTAGAAGTACAAAATGTGTCAATCCAATATAATATTGACGTCATTATGACGCTAATAATATTTGTTGCGTTGAATGTCAGTTAATGTTCACACTGACTACGATGCTCTCGACGGACGAGAGGTATGCGAATGGCTTTTTTTTTATGTGATTGATTTTTTTGTTTAGTGCAATTTCACGTGCGAGCGCGATTCTATTTAATCATTATTTGTACCTTTTTACTTATAAATGTACAATTTTGCACGGTCAGACGTTGTCCGTACTCATGTCAAGCTCGAGTGCTTTTTAGGCACCCTTTTTATTACCAATCAAATTACTGTGTCGTACAGAAAAGTACAGGTGCCGGTGTACTTTCTGTACGGCCATTGTACGACATGGCCAAAATGTCGACACGTGTCAAATCAGGATTAGTTCCTGTAATCTCCGGAATCCCCGTAATCCAATGTTATCATGCCACGTGTCATCTGACGTGTCAAATACCGTAAAACGCCAAAAGTACCTTTTCCGTGATCGCGGCGCCTATAGCGGCCGTCCGATCAAAACCGGCTATAATCCTAGCCGCTGAAATTCGACGCGCGGTATTATTTTCGCTATCGAAACAAATGCGCGATATCCACTCTGTCCGCGTACCGTACTACGCACTAATTCAAACTGTATCTATGCACTAAGTATCTATTCGCCGTTAAACGAATTAATCTACATGTAACGATTTATATATTTACCAAATCTAATATATCGTAATATGTGTCCTCGCCTAACGGTCAGAGCTAACGTCTATGTGAAATTGGCGGACGGCAGGTACCAGGATCAATTCCTGGGTCTGGCAACTAACTTTTAGTAAATATATCTAATCCACCCCATGTCTTCTCTAATGAGCTTTAGGCAGCCATGGCTCTAGCTCCCTATCAAGCCTTCAGTGATACAACAAGTGTGGGGGCTTGGAGAAGGGAGTTAGGGACAGACTGCCTTTGCTTTTTTTCTATAAAGACCTAGAAAATACTCAAATATCGACAAAGAACGGGGGAATCAAGAAGCGGTGGTATCAGAAGAAGAGTCACAGGTTCTCGAAGAATCCGTCCCTTTCACCACGCCTGCCAACATAGAGCGGTTTCTCTAGGGGATGATGCCTGAGCCTGTTAGGGTTGAAACTCCTCCAAAACCACCCGAACGAAAAACTTCGCCCCCATCTCCTCCTAGCCTCACTCCTGAACATTTTCCCTCCTTGGCAAAGGCCTCCAGAACCTTTGCCGAGGAAAGAAAGGAGTCTAGAGCACAGGCTCAAGAAAGAAACCGAGTGTTACCCCAGGCCAGGCCAAAGAGGCAAGCTCAGCGGGAGCCCCTTTTGGGTCCTCTTCCGGAGGTCGGGCTTCACACCAGATCAAAGATTCCTAGGGCCGAAATTCAGATTGACCTTGCGGTTTTGACGGATCCCAGCCGCCCTGGTCGAAAGGAACTCCTTGCTCTTCATGATCTTCATGAATTGAAGGTGAAGCAGGAGTTGGTGCAGAGAGTGGCTCGGTCGGATCGACCCCGGGTGGTTAAACCAATGGGAGGGGTGGTGGAGATTCTAAGCAGCTCTTCAGAGAGTAGTTCCTCATCGTCTTTGCAGGAAAGGCCCAGGAGGGCTCCTCCTTCTCGCCCTCCTCCATCTTCTTCCCAAGACACTGCAGCAAGCCAACCGTCCCGGGTGCGCCCTGCTTCGAGGTCTCGTAAGGGAGCAGGTGACAGCGAGAGAGGGGCTCCAGAGCTTGTGAGAGGGAAGAAGTTTGACCACAGGGATAGTAAGGGTAGATTTGCACCTCTTCCCAAGGAAGAAACTTCCCCAACGCCGGCGCCAGTCTCCACCGAGAGATCTTCCCCTAGGGCACCCAGTGTTCGCCCGGACAGGGGGTTCTGGCGACCCGAACGAACTGACCCAGAGATTTCGGAAACAGGACCAAAAGAGTTGTCCGAGGGATTGTGGAGAGCCAGGCGAATAGATCCAAAAATTCTAAGAGCAAGGATAGCTGATCTGACCGGAGTAGTGGAAAGGGCTAAGGAACTTGTGGAAATTTTGAAATCTCAGGGCCAGGCTACGGCGGGGGCAGGACCCGTCATAGTAGATTGGGAGGCTTTGGAGGAAGAAAAGGGAAAGTTGTGGGAGCAAGAATTGAACCTCATCCGGGAAGCTCAGCGGAGGTTAACTGGGATCCTCAGTGGGCGGATCCCCCCAACACCCGTAACGGAACCTCCGTTCGGAGCTCAACCCTTGGCTCTTTCCTCGGAGACTGGTCAAGAACCTCCTCTTCAGCGGGAAGAGAGGGCATACACAAGACCTAATATTGGGGGTTTGGGTGCAGATTCATCATCCGAACTCGCAGTGGCTCCACGAGAAGGGTCTACCTTTGTTTCAGTGGAAGTTTTTGCAGCTGTTGAGGCCTTAGTGGAGTTACGACTGGACGAAAGAATTCACATCCCCTTGAGACCATCCACACCTCTTTCGCCTCCACCCAGACTGTCCCGTGATCCTCCTCCTTCTCCTCCTCAACCTCCTACCTCTCACTCCCAGGATCTTGCAGCAGAGCTCCGAACGTTCCCATCTCCTCTCCCTCACCTTCGGTTTCCCTTACTTGAGCAGACCGTGGGTCACTGGGTCCGCTGAATTTACCCTACAAGTCCGACGTCTACTCTCCTCCTCACCGGCGTTCCCCAACCTTCAGTTCCGGAACTCCTCCTGAAACCTCCCGAAGACGCCCCCGGAAACAGACCCCTTTTTCGGAGACGAACTCCTTCTCCTCAGAATTTGCCTTCGTCTTCTAGAGATCCACCTTTGAACATACCTCGGATCCACATCCCTTCAGAGGAGAAAGTTCTTAAGGACGAAAGGTATTCTTATGGATATTGAGGAGTGGACAAAGGGGAGTGGGCCCTTCCTTCTACTACACCAGGCCAGACAGGTCTTCAGACGCAGATACCCTCTGCGCCCAGGGGTCCAAAAGTTTTCCCCGTGAGGAAAACCTTTCCTCCCACCATCCTTTCAGAAGCTGGTACTTCCTCTGCGGGAGGAGTATCCACACCTCGCAGAGCAGCACCTCCTACCGGAAGAGAAGGCGGTTCCGGTCCCGAGGAAGAGGACAAAGGAGTCACCTCGCCGGCACAGTTCGTCAGTCCCACCGGCCTTTCCTTTTCTCAGTTCACCCAATCAGCGGAAGAAGAGAAATAAATGGGGGACATTCGGATATTTATAGGGGACAACTCTGGGATCGTTTTCTCAGATTTCGAGTTGTTGTGGAAATCGTTCACCAATCAGAAATCAATAAGTACAGGGGAGGAGCAATGCCAGATGACTTCGAGACGACCCTCTTTCCCATGATGGTCAACCACCACTCTGGAGGGGCGTTGGCAGACTATAAGGAGCGTCAACCTCTTTTGATGGCTCCTAGCATCAAGCTATCTAATCCAGCTCTTGATGCGGCCGTTTTACAAGCGGAGGCTGACTTAGCTGCAGCCGCGGCCACCCCTGTGACAGCCACATACACCGATGATATGAAGCTGCAGGCCCAAGGAAGGGCCTATGTTAACTAGCTGCAAGCTATTCAGGCAGCTCGGGCAGCAATACGCATGGTGGCCAATCCCACCCCTTGCACCACCCTTCTGAATATCTGGCAACTCCTCTACACCGAGGGGAAACGAATCGGCCATCAAGGAATTCACGGAATTCCGATGCTTGAAGAACGAGACTCCCCAGACTCTCTTCAACCGTCTCTCAAGCCAGTGCCAGAAAACCAAGCTATCGACCATTGAACTTTCGCAATGGCCACAAAGTATTTTATAGCTGTCCGTAATTATTTCGGACCGACAGGGCAGACTGCCTTGGATAATTGGATTGCCGGACAAGCAATCCAGGACATCAATCCCTCTACTCAGGACATCTCACTGGTGGCAATGAAGTTGTACGACCACTTCGTTCACAGTGAGGCAAGGGAGAAGGCCGTAACCGGCAAGGCCTGAGCGAATTTTGCAGGATTCGTCGGGGAAACTTCCTTGAGTGGGGAAGAACAAGCGGAACTTCAAGCTTTGCCGAAGCTTAAAGGGAAGCGAGCGGTGGACAGCGGGCCAAAACTTGCAATGGGGGTAGACGATCGGGTAATTTTGTACAATTGCCTCAATTGTCAACAACCGGGACATGGATGGAAACGCTGCAGCAAGAAACTCAAACCGGAGCTAGCCCTCAAGCTGAAAAAATGGGATGTAAAGCGTTCAGAAAGGAGCCAGAAGCAGCATGAAGAACGTCTCAAAGGAGCTGGGGGGGAGGAGAGAACACCGGTCACCAAGGACAATTACCGCCCCACTTCCCGGAGCGAAACTTCTAAAATGTCCCAATCTCAACTGCGGCAAATCAAACTGCCAAAGTTTGACGACGCCCAGATCTCCAACGAGATCCGGAGCAAGTATACTACCGAGGGTCACAAGTGCGAGGCCTGTGATTTTTTGGGGCACAAGGAGGGGCAATGTTTTCGGAAGAATGGAATTCCAAAGGAAATGATGCAATTCGCTCTGTTCACGGGAGGAGGAGAAATAGCGGTTAATCCTCTTCCCCTACAACTTCTTTACCCTTGGGGGCGCCACGTGTTGCCTATACCCAAGACTCCGGAAAGAGCATCGGTTTCCCCAGCCAGACTTACACCGGAGTTTATAATCCAACAACAGAGTCACCAGATGGCCGCCAGGGCAACGGAATTGGCTGCAATTTGTTTGGGATTGTCTTCTCGGACTGCTCCTCTGACAGCAGAGCAACGACTCCAAAGACAGAAACAGGAGTTACTACAGAAGCTAGCGGAGCTTGAACTACAAAGCACAGCGGGTGCTAATGACGATGATTTAATTGGCTAGTATTTGGAACCCCCAAATGCCCACCATGCAAGCAGCTTCCGGCACAGAGCGTGGAATGTGGGAGTAGGAGATGGTCGTAAACAACTTCGCTCCTCAACCTTGGATCAGAGGAGAGATAGGCAGACAATGAGCAGGAAGGACCACATCCGGAAGGCCACCGGGCCTTTATCTTTCACGCCCCAGGCAGTAGTGCTAAACAGTGACACATGTCTTGGGATCAAGCCAACTCAACCTCCTCCTCTTCCTCCTAAGCCTAAACTGCCTCCCGGTTTCGAAAATTACAAGAGCGAGAAACTACAGCAGATGAAGAAATCACTGGAAAAGGACAAACAGAGCACTCAGGATTGGTTTGAGTGGTTCATGGCCGAACGTCTAGACGAAGAGGCACCCAAAACTCCTCCAATGCCCGATTGTGGTTCTGAATGTGATGACAAGGAGGGGAATGAACAGAATCGGGAACCAGATTCGCCGGCTTCATCCTCGAGAGCCCCCACTCCTTTCATCCAAGCCTGCTGTCATGCTAGTCAGGCACCTTATGCCGTGTGCCCTAACCCATGTCAAGACCCTTGCCTCATTCCATAATCTGCCGGAAGAAATCCTCATTCAGGCGCCGGGAGAAGCGATACATTCTGGAAAGGACAAAGTAGATCGGGTAACACCACCCCTGGAGGTACATTTGTCTTCCGACGCGAAGACCCCTATGGTGGATAAGGACTACAAAACCTTGTCTGTGGCTCTCATTCTGAACCGAAC
This sequence comes from Zygnema cylindricum, assembly GCA_037447655.1. Classification (NCBI taxonomy): domain Eukaryota; kingdom Viridiplantae; phylum Streptophyta; class Zygnematophyceae; order Zygnematales; family Zygnemataceae; genus Zygnema; species Zygnema cylindricum. Next base: position 100,039 of record JBBHKE010003115.1, on the reverse strand, counting down.
AGGCGATTTCAAACTCAATGGGTATGGCAGGTACCAGGACACTGTGGTCGACACCGGAGCACTTCCTAACCTTATTTCCACCTCGGCATTGTAGAAAATGACTGAAGAACTCAGGCCCCAAATATGCCCAAGTAACATCTGCTTAAGCACAGTAAGCAGCGGCAATCAACTAGTCCATGGAATCATCAAAGCCATGAACATTAATTCTCCGATGATGCTGGACAGAAGGTGAAAATTGAACTACCTATCTTAGTAGTAGAGGGGAATCAGTTTGAAATCCTGTTGGAAATGGCTACTTGGACCCGGATGAATATGAGTTTAAGTGTTTAGAAAGAGCAATGTACAGTTCGAGACCCCGGAAATCGCGAAGGAACCAAAGTTGTGGTTCCTTTGGATTTATGGAACCGGGGGAAGACTAATGTTCCTGTGTCTGGCTGTTACCCCGTGTATTCTACATCTTCTCCGCCGGAGGTGTTCGATAATTCAACAGATATTGCAGGAGACATCTAGCAATTCTCGATTTCTAAGCGGTGGGAAGGGGAATACATAAATAGATTATTCCAGATGGCAAAACTCCGGCGGGGAGTAGATCATGCTTTCTCGGCCTTATCATCATCGAAAACAGATTCGACAACCCGATCAAATGTTTTCCCCACTAAGACTGTTAACGAGGACTTCAATCGATAAGCGGTTTCATTGACACTCTCCGACACCGGGTTTTGGGTTTTATCTTTATTTTCAGGAATTAGTCCTGTTTTGAAAAGCCGCCTGCGTACGAGACAGTTTGCCCGTAACTGCTAATTGGATTTATTATGGAGGTTTGAATAGATTCACGGATTGGGGGAGCAAACGGATTGATATAATTAAAATGACGTAAAAGACTCATTGATTGGTGTGAACAAGCTATGACAAATGGACGGCGGATCGCGAAGCGATCCGATGTAAAATAAACTGAATAGGCGCCGCGGTACGGCGGAGCTGCGACGCAGTTAAGTCAACATAGCTGCGGCTATTTGTATGATCCGTACGGATAAGCGCAGCCAGCGCAGCCTGCGCAGCCAGCGCAGCTAGCGTAGCTGCGGATAATATGACTTGGATAGATCTCAAGTAATGATGATTGTACGGTAGTGGTAGCTTAGTAGTTGCTTAGTGGTAGCTTGGTTTCTGACATACGAAGAGTACGGTGTAAATATTATGTAAAACAAAGGTTTGTCCTTTTGACTAGTTAGGTTATTAGAGTAGATACAGTACGGCTGGTATGCCTCCGTACTCTGAGTTTAACTTGCAGGACTTAGATTATTTTATGCATCGCAATCAAGTTTATCAAAGCAATGGCAAACTGTTTTCTGCATCTTTGACCTGTTGGTGTGATCACTCTGTTTGGTTCTTTCATGTGAAACTTTGTGGAGATTTTTTATGATATAGAATATATATATATATATATGTGTGAAGTTTCATTGTATTCCAGTATCTCTGTAAGATTCTGTGAGCAGTCTAAGTGGTTAGCTTGTGAACCTGTCAGTTTTTTTTGTGAAACTCTGGAGCCTATATCTTCTAGATGCCTTGGTGGATTTTGCTGTAACTTTGGGAGTTTATAGTGTATATGGTATAATGCTTATTGGTGACGTTTGAGGTTATTCTGTTCAGTTTGGAGTAATCTGTGCTGTCTGAAACACAACTGTTTTTGAGGTAGTCTGTGGGTGTTTCCGTGAGTAATCCATGGCTGAAATAGGCTATGGACAACAGGTTATGGGCCCACACCCATGGTTACCTATATTTGATGGATCGAAATATCACTACTGGAAGTGTGCGCTTGAGAGCTACTTCGAGATGATGGAGCTAATGGATGTGGTGGACGGTACCTTGGCCGAAACATCAAATGACTGGAAAAGGAAAAATCATGAGTGTCTAAGGGTTATCAAGAACTCCTTGACTGAGGATTTGGTAATGTCATACCTAAGTTATAAAAGGGCAAATGAATTATGGAAGAGCTTAGAATGTATGTATGCAAAGACGTCTTTATATCATTGGCTTAGTAGTGTTACCAAAATAGTTAAACACAAGTATGTAGGAGGTAGTATGGAGAAACACTGTATTGACTTACAAGTATTATTTGCAGAAAATGATTTGGCAGGGGGAAACTTTACAGATGCTCAACAAGCTATTTTGTTAATGAGAAGTCTACCTAAAGAATATAAGAGTGCACTAGATCGATTGACTTTAATTGATAAAAATGATTGGAGTATAACTGTAGCTAGACGAGTTATTCTAGATGAAGAGGCTAATAGAAAGGTTTTATCAAGTGAAAGGAATATGAAGGAATCTAAGTCTCAGTTTCAGAAAATTAAAGGTAATAGTGAGTTCGGAGATCGACCAAAGAATTGTTTTTACTGTAATGATTTAGGACATACCTTCAGGGTATGTCCATCGTATAAAAGTGCATGTGTTACAGGGAATTTCAGAGATGGATGGGACAACACCCTAGTTCGAACCCCAACAAGAAAGGAATCAAGTGCTTTCGTGAGTGAGAGACAAGACTCGACAAATGACAAAAGGCATACACCGTGTGTTGACGAATTTATGTATTTACCGACCTTCTGTGGTGGTTGGAATGGAGTAAAGGAGGAGGTGACAGAAAAGGATTTAATGTCTGTCCCTTTTCCCGACGTCAGATTGGTGAGTAACAAAGAGTTACAGGAGGAAGAGTTGTTTGAAGTAAGAGAAATTAGAGGAAGTCAAGGTCACTTGGAAGTGGAAGCCGAAAAATACTTAAACATAAAGACTAATAAACTAAACCCAATTTTTCTAGAAGGACCGGGCGAAGATATGAAGAAAACTGGAATTAGGAATGAGGTGTATAATGTGGAAACTGGTGGAAGGAGTTATGTCACCGAAGATAGTGTGGTGAAGGACAAAAGAGAGAAGGACACGATTTCTGTGACCTTATCAAGTGAAAAATCTGTGAGTGAAAATTGCTTACAAGAAAGTTTGTTAACTAAAGCAAGAGGAGTTGAAGGAGGAGATGGACACTTAGAAGCAAAAACTAGAAGTAAGGTGGTCGTGAAAATTGGTGAACTAGGAGAAAAACAAAGAAAAACTGTTCAAAAAATTGGAGTGAGAAAAGAAGTTTGTGGGATTGAAAATTGTAATAGAAATGCAGAAGTTAAAAGAGTGCAGCTGAAAAGAAGAAGAATCAAAATTAAAATCTCTCAAATGAATGAAGTTGATAGAAGTAGCAAATTTATGGAGAAAAACATAAAGGTGAAACAGAAAACTAATATTTGTGACTTTAAACGAGTAGAAAATTGTGATAGAAATGTAAACTTTCAAACAAGACAAAAGATCATGAAGAAAACAAAAAGAAGATGTAATATTCAAAAGATCAAGGGTAGAAGAAAACATGCTCAGAAAGTGATCAAAAAAAGAGAGCGGGAGAAATGATTTTCTGGAGGATATTTCTGAAGAATGTGAATTTAGAGAAATCTTAGTTTTGAAAAACTTATTTTACAAGCATGTCTTATAAAGACAACTTTGTTTGACATTCTATTTGTTTTTGGTTGGACTTTAGATTTGTATTCTTCCTTGTTGAGTTAGTTGAAAAGAAACAAAAAGATTTATTTATGTATTTTTGAAAACAAAGGAGGTGGTGGAAGCAATGACTTGTCAGGAACGGAAATTTCGGGAGACATGGCAGAACGCAGCGAAAGCAGTGGAGAATCATCAGAAGAAGTTCGCGTCGCGAACAGCGACGCAGCATAGCGGCGCAGCAAAAGGAGTGGTGCCGTATGACACTTACACGCTGATTATTTTATTCCAGGTACAAGCAACTAAACATTCAGGGGTTATGCATTTATGGCGTAAGGGGAGCTATTACAGGACACTTTTTGCTAGAAGGCAGCAAGCGACTGGGAATTGGCAGAGGGCAGCAGGAGCAATGGCGACGTCGGCAAAGCACTGGTGATGTGGTGTTTTTGCTAAATTTATTGTATGATGAACAGTGGAGGTTGATACAGAATTTTGAATATTTTTTTTTTTTTTTCTTTTGTTTATCCATTAGAGTGGAAACATTTGCGTACAACATGGACTAATGAGTCTAAAGCTTTAGGGGAGTGTAGAATTTGAAAGCTTTAGTCTCAGGAGATGAGGCAATGAGGAGGAAGTTAAAGGTGAAAAAGAGCAGCAGTTAGGACTGCGATGTCAAACTAGCGCATCGTAGCAACATAGCATTACACGCTGCATATTTTTCTGGGTGCACGAAACTAAATTTTCGGGGGATGTTTTGAAAAGTCAGTTTCGTGCGTACGAGACTGTTTGCCTGTAACTGCTAATTGGATTTATTATGGCGGTTTGAATAGATTCACGGATTGGGGGAGCGAACGGATTGATATAATTAAAGTGACGTAAAAGACTCATTGATTGGTGTGAACAAGCTGTGACAAATGGACATTAATATCGTGGATTCAGCAGCTCCAGGACACACCAGTGGGGTACATCCTGGAGAACGTCCACACGTGGGATGATAAACGAAAACAGGTGGCAGACAGCTGGAAACAAGTAACCCGGACTTTGGGAGCTCCTTTGGTTTTTGACGCTGCTCAAATGGGATCTCGAGCACACAGACTCCGGGCATATTGGACCAATATGATCCCGCTACCGGTCCTCCGGCAACTGTTCGAGAAACAGACCTCCAACTCTCAAACTTCAGTACAACAAGTACTTAGAGAAAGAAGAATTGCCACACTTGTAACCAAACTGGATCTTCCTTCTTTCTTCCGATGCAACAAACCCGGGTCTCCCCGCAAAGCCCTCCCCACGTTGGTCTCTATTCCTCACAGTCACGCCTTCAGAAAAGGAGCAGCTGGGATGATTTTTGACAGCAAGGCCGGAATTTTGACGACACCAACAATTTCAGAACGAGAACAAACCATGGGATTCCATCCGGGAACCACGGCCGCACCAGGTATTTCAAACCTGCAAAGATGTTTCTTAATGGGTCAAGGCATGGATTTGAATACCATTACATGGGTTACAAAACATGCTCTTGCATATTCCAGTCTCCATTTTCCAGATTCCCGCAAAAGATACCTTTAAGCTCCAAAATTGTTGTCAATACAAGCCAATTTGCAGCTTGATGGGGGGAGACAGAGGATAAAAATTCTACACCCAGGAGTTTCTTTAGTGGGGGGGAACGGTATTTCAGAAAGGGACAGCTTAGCGAAAGTTGTCAGCAGTAAAGTATTATCCGGAGGAGTAGAGGCGGATCCACCGATTGGGCTAGAATTCGACATCGATCTCTGGGGGAGACCACCGGAAGCTTGGGTCACAGTTGAGCTGGTAAAGATGGACTGGATTTTGGGGGAGCGGCTAGACCCTCGGCAGAAAGACCAGCTAACGGAACTCTTGGCCGAAAACAATCAGGTTTTCTCCTGGTCAGAAACTGATGTCCGAATATACAAAGGAACCCCCTTTCGTATTGACTTGCTCGACGAAACCGCAACTGTTTGGCAGAAACAATATCCTCCCAACTTCAAGGAGATGGAGTTTATCACCGCAAAGGTCCAAACTTTGGTAGACGCCGGGTTGGTTCAGGAAAGCACAAGACTCTATGGGTTTGCTTCCCCCACAGTTCTCCCTCCAAAGAAGGATTCATCTGGGAAAATTGCAGATTTGCGAATGTGTGGGGATTACCGCATGCTGAACACGGCCACCATTCCTGACTGTTATCCAATGCCAACCCCGGAAGAGATTTTTGACTCCCTTGCCGGGGCCACCATCTTCTCCACACTGGATATGAAGAATGGATTTCACCAGATTGCCATGAAACCAAAACACCGGGAGACAACGGCATTCTGAGCCGGATCCAGACTTTATGAGTGGATTTATATGCCCTTCGGACTGAAGAATGCACCAGCCAAGTTCCAACGGGCCATGGACGAAGCGCTCCGAGGAATTGATTGTGCCCGGTGCTACATCGATGATGTGATAATATTCTCCAAAACCTTTGAAGAACACCTGGAGCATATCCAGATCGTTCTCCAGGCCCTTCAAGCAGCGGGCTTGAAATGTCACCCGGGCAAGGGTATTTTTGGGGTGCAGAAAATTATTTACCTCGGACATGAGGTGACTCTTGGAACAGTGGGTCCCCATATGGTTAAGGTTGCAGCCCTTGACGCTCTTCCTCCCCCGCAGGACATTTTCTACCTTGCGCACCTTTCTCGGCTTGGCCAACTACTATCGCAGGTTTATTCCTGAGTTCACTAGTCACGCCCAGCCCCTAAATAAGCTATTGCGGAAAGATCAAGAATGGCTGTGGGCCGAGGAACAGCATATCGCTTTCCAGTTCTTGAAAAATGCCCTGAAGTAACACCCAGTGCTCCGGATGCCTGATCACCAAAGACCTTTCCTTCTTTACACTGATTGGAGCAGGTTTGGATTGGGAGCGGTTTTGGCCCAAGTTGACGACGCCGGAGCCGAGTATGTGGTGGCTTATGCCAGCCGGAGCAACAACCGAGCTGAGGGGAATTATAGCAGTTACCATGGGGAGCTTTTGGCAGCTGTGTGGGCCATCCAGCATTTCAAGCCTTATTTGTACGGGTTCCCTTTCACACTGATAACCGACCACCAACCCCTGAAATGGATCATGGAGAATAGTAAGTTGACCGGCAAACTCGCCAGATGGGTGCTTATCCTGCAGGAATATGATTTCAGCATCGTTCACCGGGCAGGGGAAATCCATGGGAATGCCGACGAACTTAGCCAAAACCTTGATCTTTCTACACTGGATTCCAACGGCGCTCGGCATGACGAAGACTCGGAAATCAGTTTGGGACTCATTCGAGCATCCTCCGCCTTAATTTGGCTTTCTCCATCTGGGGGGGCACTGTCCACCTTTGCAGCAGATGTTGAGGGGCAGGCACCCATTGGAGCCGGATGGAAAGACATCTGGAACGACTCCGAGGCTCTCCAATCCATCCAGCAGGGATCGCCTCTTCCCCATTTGGCTGGAGTTCAATTGTCCCGAGTGCAGACCCGGATGAAGGCGTATGAATGGGACCGAGGTGTTCTCCTCCGGAAATGGTCAGACGGTACGAGGAAAGTGGTTCCTCCCTCATCAGATCGAGAAACTCTGATTACTAATCTCCACAAGCAATGTGAACACTTCGGGCAGAAGTGGACAACTTCCCTAGTTACATGCTCGTATTGGTGGCACGGGTTACGGGCCCAAGTCAACCGAATCGTACAAACTTGCTCTTCCTGCGATCGAGTTAAGGCCTCCTTTGACACAAAGGGCGGGACGGAGTTGCATTCTCTCCCTATGCGGGGGATGTTTTATCGGTGGCCTTTGGATCTTTTGGGACCTCTTCCGACCAGTAGACGTGGGAATCGTTTCGTCCTGGTCATGATTGAACATTTCTCCAAATGGATAGAGCTTGTGGTTCTACCCCGAAAGGAGTCCATGTCCATCGCCGACGCTTTCTTGCAGAGGATCTTGTCCCAATTTGGAGCGCCAGCAGAGGCTCTGACAGACCAGGGATCGGAATTCGCCGGAGAATTTACAAATCTTTTGGAGAAATGCCTCATCGACCATCGACTTACCAGTCGCGACCACCCTCAAGCCGACGGTTTGGCTGAAAGGTGCGTACAAATTGTGAAGCGGTCCCTACAGAAATATGCTGTGGAAGAGGACTTGGGAGAATGGGACAAAAGGGTGCCTTGGATTGCCATGGGATACAGATTCAGCTGACAAGCTTCCCTCCACTCCTATAGTCCTTACTTCATCTTATTCGGACGGCATCCCATTATGCCCGGGGCTGCCTCGGCCCAAGCAGTGGTCCTCCCGGAAATGGATCACAAAGGGACTGTCGAAAAACTGATCGCCGATCGTGCCAAGATCTTCCTCCGAGAGATGCCTCTCGCCATGGGGAATTTACAGGCGGCACAACACCGGGATCAATTATGGTATTCCTAGCGCCGGAACGGGGATTATGTGCCCAGACAACGACGGTTTATGCCGGGAGATTTTGTATATCGAATGCAACAGAAAAAGGACACGCTTGACATTTCTGCCGGGCGGGTGATTTTGAAAGTGGTGGAAGTCTCAAACAAGGGAGTTCTGACTTTGGAGGGGAAAGATGGTCGAAGAATTAAAGAGAATCAGATCAATGTGGCTCCTTGCCATCTCCGAGGATTGGAAGACGAACCCACTTTCCACATGACTTACTTTGCCGATCCCCCTTCCTGTTCTTCATCATGTAACTTGTCCTCCCAGCAGCACGACATCTTGGTCTGCAATCAGTGCGGCAGTGTTGGCATCCATCTTGTCTCCCCTCCTCGTGGGAATCACGCTCTCCATCCCCTAGTCCATGGTTCTGCGGGAACTGTGAATTGGGCGGGTAACTATTTCTTTTTCTTAGTCAAGGCTGACTAAGAGGGGGGGAAGTTGAGGACCGACCCGACTACCGAGAACCCAAATCCCTTTCCCTGGCTTAATGGGAAAGGAAGGGGGAAAGGAGATCTTTTCGCCCCCACCCATGCACTTTCTCTTACTCCCGGTTCCGGTGTCTCTCCTATCTTTGCATGCATATCTATGGGAAGGATGGGGGGTCAGCAGCGGGCATGATCATTATTCTGGGAAGCCTTTCGCATTTGGAGGGGGGGGGTTCTTTGCTGGAATCCGAGGCCAGCTACCCCGGGCTGTGGGCCCTTCCCTGGGGATTCTCGGGCACGCTCCACACTTGTCAAGCTCGAGTGCTTTTCAGGCACCCCTTTTTATTACCGAGGATTTCCGTACCCTTCCTACCCGTACTGTTCTCAGATTACGGAGAAGCAAGCACAACCAGCCAGAAGGATTATAGTATTTCCTCTACGGAACAAGACGCACTTTATTTTGTGCCTAACGGAGGCCGTACGACAAAGTTCTACCGTTTGAAAGATCGCAGTTCCGCTACATAGCACTAGCTTCCACCAGCCCTAGTGGGGGGTACATTGTGGATTGCTACGTTGACTTCCGGATTGTAATCTAGACTATGCTGTTAGCTGTCTGTAGCAATTTAGTTCATGTTCAGCTGACCAGTGGTTCATTTATTACATTAAGTCAAAGCTTCGCACTTCCGTGTCCTTTTAGTACTTTGTCTTACAAACTATAGAACAAATAATAACTTCTGGCCGCAGATCTAGCCGTAGTCAGAGGTCGAACTTTTTGCCCCAAGTGTAGTACACATTATTTTGTCTTATGTTAGTTCGGTTGCCGTTGCTGGCCGCTCATTGGCTAATAGCGTAGGTTTGACTTTTGGACCTGAAACTGGACAAGCTTTTGCTGTATAAGGCACTTGGGGCCGAAGGAGACAGGTTACTTTTCAGTACTGTCTCCTGTGAAAACCCTCAGAAAATCCAACAAACTTTCTTTTGGAAGAATCTTTGTTTTGTTTGACTCTATTGCCATCTTTGTTTTTGATCTGTCCATTGTGGGAATCATAGTTCGGGCTGGTAGTTGGCACTATCGTCCCTTAGGGTGACTTCTGGATCTTTCGCTGCTTCAAACTGAGAAGAGTCTGGTCGGTTCCGAACTGCAAACCCCGAGGGTTAAAGGAGTACCAAACCTATTTACACTACCATCGGGAGAGAGTTCGCCCTTGTCTCTTTGTCCTCGTAAATTGTCGGGGTATGTTAAGCTTGCTTCGCCATCTTTTATATCTTCCATCTTATATTTTATTTTTGTGGTCAAGGTGATATTGTTAAATCTGAAACAGCCATTCCTATTTATTTCTATGTGTCCACGTGATAGTGCATTTGTGTATTCGCTTGTAGTTTCTTTTGCTTTGGCATGAACTCCTCGGAGTAAAACTGCCACTTCCTTGTATCGAAACAGTGGGTTTTGAGGGAACAAATGCTATAGACTTCCCGTGAATAAGTGTAATTGGAGGACCGACCCGATTACCGAGAACCCAAATCCCTTTCCCTGGCCTAATGGGAAAGGAAGGGGGAAAGGAGATCTTTTCGCCCCCCCCCCATGCACTTTCTCTTACTCCCGGTTCCGGTGTCTCTCCTATCTTTGTATGCATATCTATGGGAAGGATGGGGGGTCAGTAGGGGGCATGATCATTATTCTGGGAAGCCTTTCACATTTGGGGGGGGGGGGTTGTTTGCAGGAATCCGAGGCCAACTACCCCGGGCTGTGGGCCTTTCCCTGGGGATTCTCGGGCATGCTCGACAAATGTAAGACATGGAGGTGCACCAGATGGACATCAAGACAACAATTTTAAATAGAGAATTGGAAGAGGAGATCTTCATGCAACAACCCGAAGGATTTGTGGAGCAAGGAGAGGAAAGTAAGGTATTTTGGCTGATTAAATCTATTTATGGTTTGAAACAGGCGCCTCGACAGTCGAATAAGAAGCTTGATGATTTTTTTACTGGTCAAGGATATATCAGGATCAGCTCAGATCACTCAATCTATGTTTTAGAAGATGAGGTAGGTGTTATTTGTATTGCAATATAAATTGATGATTTGCTTGTTTTAAGTAAATCAATGGACAAATTTAAGAAACCGAAAACCAATCTTAAAGCGAGATTTTGAGATGAAAGATATGGGGTAGGCAAGATATGTTTTGTGAATTCAAGCAGAAAGAAACCGAGAAAGAATGATTATAAGACTGACTTAGAAAGAAGCAATAGGGAACATGTTGGAAAAGTTTTAGATGGATAAGGCTAATAGTTGTACAACTCCAATGGAGTTAAAGAAAGGAAATGAGGCGTGTGTGGAAGAAGGAGTCATGATCTTAGACAAAGAAGTAGGTCTGGAAGAACAGAAGTTCATGCAAACTATTCCTTACAAGTAAGTAGCGGGAAGACTAATCTATTTAATGAATTGTTCCCGACCGGATTAAGCAGGAGCTGTAGGAGTGCTGAGTAGAATTCTAAATGCTCCCACTAAGAGAGATTGGGAGGTAGCTAAAAGAGTCCTTAGATATTTGATAAGAACTAGGGATCTATGGTTGCATTTGGGTGGAGGGAATACTGACATCACTACTTGGAGTGATGCTAGTTACGGTGATGCACTCGTGAGGAGATGTACTTCTGGATATGTATTATATGTGGGTGATGGGGCTTGTTGTTGGAGTAACAAACAATAAAAGGTTATCGCTTAGTCCACCATAGAGGCTGAGTATATGGCCTCTTGCTCTGCTGTAAAAGAATTGATGCGGGTCAAGTTTTTGCTTTGTGAGTTTCGTCACCTAAAAAAGTGGTGTGCAGATTTGTTTTTTGTGATAATCAGAAAGCAATCGCTATTGCTGCCAATCCTAAACATCATTTGAAAGCCAAACTCATGGATATTAGACTCATCTTTGTTAGAGAGAAGGTGGAAAACAAAATAATCAGTTTAGAGTAAAGACGAGATAGCGAGATGAAAGCACATATGATGACCAAACTTGTACCTTCCCCTAAGCTAATTTTCTGCAAGGAGAAGGGTGGTCTGAAATTAAAGAGTGACTAGAAAATAAGGGGAGTGGAGAAATTAATGGTTCTTTTAGTATTTTCTGGGTCTAAAATGAAATGCAGAAAAAGAAGCCGAGGCAGTCTGCCTCTAACTCCTATCTTCAGCTCCCACAATTGTTGTAGTCATTGAAGGTTGAAGAGGGAGATAGAGCCATGGCTACCTGTGCTGTCTAGAGAGAGACAAAAAACATGTAATTAATAGTTTATTCTATATTTTAGTTATACTTTAAAGAGATAGAGTGGAGATCAAAGGTATGCCATGGCTGCCGCCATATGTAGAAAGTGGCATATTTTGAAGCAGAGGATATTTTACCAAAACGTTGCCTAAGTCCAGATTTGAACCTTGGTTTGTGGTTTACTATGTAGTCGTTAGCTTTATCCACTAAGGCTTTATCAAAACGATACACGTGACGGATTTCAAAGTTAAATAAACCTTAACTAAACGGCTAATTAACACCAAACTAACAAAGAGGAAAAATTCATGCACGTACGCGAATCTTAACCGTGTAATATACGTTTTGATTGGACGACCAGCATTGTAGCCGCCATCCGAAGTGAGCTTTTGAACGCATTCGGAGATAACGTCACGCGCTGTCGTGTGGCGCCGCATTATTTGATACCGGAGAAGATGGGAGGAGGAACCATGGCCCCCGATTTGAGAGGTGTTACCTTGTAGACTATGTCGTACAATAGACGTACAATAAATACATCGCCCATTGTACCTTCTTGTACTATATACTACTCCTATTGGATTAGGGTTTAGCAGTATGTAGTCGTGAGTAGGCAGACCAAGACTCAGTGCTATTTAGGTACCTCTCTATAAGAGAGCTTGTTACTATAAAGGTCATCTTTGACCACCCATAACTTACTGCTCAGGGGAGCAAATTCAGAGATTTTTTTGCTGTCGACTTAAGGGAGTATTCCCTTCCCAAGGGTGAAGGTGGTTAGAGCTTTTGTTTATTAGGGTGACTGTTATTCTTGCTGAAACACAAAGGGGTCAGGGTTATCTTAGAGGCTTCTTGTGAGCTGCCTACTGTGAGGACCTCTGGAGGTCTCAGAGTTGCACTTTTCATATTGTTTTTTGAGGGTTTTCAATCTTAAGCATATAAGTTACCCAATTTACTCATTCCTGACCATACCTTTATGTAATCTTTGCATGCTGTCTTTACGTGTTATATGTATGCTCAAACAATGTTTTTTGGCCTTTTGGTATACTTAAGACTTTAACGTAAGAATTTAGCATTTGTGTGATAAGAACGCCAATCTCGAAAATAAAATGAACATTAAAATATTAATTCAACAACTGATATGTCTACGTCTTAAAAAATTGAAGCTATAAATATTGATATCTATTAAATATTGCAATATCATATAACAAGGCGAAAGCGATTCAAAGTATTGATAAACACCTTCAAACATTTGACCATGCCCTAAATTCTTGCCAAACGATAAAAACAAAAAAGAAAACATTTTTTGGAATAAAATCTTAAAGATGAAATACTTATACAACAAATACAAGTTGCACACGATGATATATTATGTATACAAAATATAACATTTAGATTAATAAGAAAAACTTTAAATAACTTCATGAACGGAAATATGGTTCAACTTTCAACAATTTATTATCTTTCCATCTGAACTAAAGCAAAAGTTTTACAATAAAAACCATTTGATCCAAGTATCACCTTCTACACCTCAAAAAGCAAGAAGATGCTTTGATTTTCCACTGAAGCGACACAAAACATTCTAAATTGAGCTTCGACCCTTGAACCTTAACGAATCACGTTAGGTATTTTTTTGTATGATCACTAAAAAATCTTACACACCTAAATCTATCAAAAATCATCCATTCATAATTTTTTCGGTGGTCGTCATAATTGCAGTTATCACTCCATTGACAATCTTCTCAATGGCTCCAACTATTTTTTGATTCTGTTGAAATTGTTTATTAAGAAATTATTTATGGTTTGATCCTTGTTTGATTCCTTTTGTTGCTGAAATTGCTGGTTGTTAGATTTTTTAATAGTTTTGTCCATCTTTTCGACAATTTCTCGAGCGATAAATACGCGATTTTCATGCTGACCTTGTTTTCCGGCTCTTTTTCTTTTCCTCCCGAACATGAACATTTCTCCACAGGGTGGAGACCCAACACTTACTCCATTTTTTTTTACTTCCTTCCTCTTCTCTTACTGTTTCTCTTTTCTCAAATGTAGCCTCCTTCGAAAGTCTCCTCCCCGCATTGATTCCATCTTCGCTTCCTCCACATTTTTTTGGGTTACTATCCAAAATAACTTTATCTTCTTCGTCCTCATACTCCGTGTTAACATTAGGGAATAAATCATTAGTAACCCATGTAACTTTTGGGTTTATAACATTTGTTTTTGACATCAAAATTATCCATCTTGTCAAACAAAAATTGGGAAAAAAAAGTCGCCAATCCGTTTTCTAATCTTTCTTTTTTGGTCATTGAGAAATAAAGAGCAACTCCAGATTTAGAACTGTAGTCCCTAATTTTTTTTATAATCATAAGACATATTGCTTGTAGAAATTAATGGTCCATTTTAAAAATTTTCTAGGTCTAAATAGAAATATAGAAAGAAGCCGAGGCAGTCTACCTCTAACTTCTCTCTCTAACTCTCAAACTTGTCGCAGTCACTGAGAAATTGGAGAGGGAGCTAGAGCCATGGCTACCTAGGTTATCCAGTGGTTTACGAGAAATATAAATTAGTTAGAGGTTTATTTACGAAAAGATATGTGCCGGTCACAGGATTTGATCCTGGTACCTACCGGCCAACCGACAGCCGGTAGACGGTAGCCTTAGCCGTTAAGTGTAGAACTAGTGTTACGTACTATATGGTTTGATAATTAATTAAACATTACCAAATAGAATAATTCATTTAACTATAACTGTTTACAGGATACATAGATCTAGTAATGTAAAAGTACAGATTACGGTACGGATAAGAAACCAATACCGCGCATGTATTTGTTACGACTACGATTAAATGTGAATTTAATCGGACGGCCGGAATTAACGCCGAGATCGCGGAAGAGGATTTTGGCGGTTTGTGGTCATCGCCACATCGGATGACACGTGGCGGAATGACATTGGATCGCGACATCTCCGAGGATTAAGGGAGCGAATCCGGACATACCACATGTCGACATTTAAGCCATGTCGTACAGTGTTCGTATAGAAAGTACACCGCCAGCCGTACTTTTGTGTACGGAACTCTATTCTGATTGGCTCAGTACATCAGTAGATAGAGTTTGTGAGAGAGATAGGACTTAGAAAAATTAAGAGATAGGACCCTCTCTCCTAGAGAACGTTTGTACAAAAGGTCAACTTTGACCCTCCATAACTTTTTGCTCAGGGGAGCAAATTCATAGATTCTTTTTGCTATGGACTCAGGGGAGTCTTGCCTTCACAAGGGTGAAGTTGGTCAGAGTTATTGTCTGCCAAGGTGGCAGTTATTTTTTCTGAAACACAAAGGGGTCAGGGTTATCCTAGAGGCTTTTTGGAAGCTGTCCACTCTGAGGACTTATGGAGGTCCCACAGTTTCAAGTTATGGGCCCACCTTCTAGGGTACCAATCTTTAATGGAACTGGCTCCATATACTGGGAAAATATGATGATAGGAGCTCTATGCGAAAAACAGTTTTGGGGGATAGTGAGTGGACGGTTGGGGCGTCCATCAAGCCTTGGAATTCCTCCACGGTTTGGAGGAAGCAGATTCACCAGGAAAGAGGATCCACCTTCAATGGAGGAAACAAAAGAAGGAGAGGTGGTGGACAAAGGAAAGGAGAAGGAGGCGACCACACCAATAACAACTGGTTCGGCATTCGTGTCACCTATTCCGAGGAACGAGGAGAATGATACTAAAACTTGGGACTTCAACAATATGGCGGCAATGCACTTCATCCTACGCCATCTCGCTCAAGGACTTGCATGTCCTCATTTGCAGGTAGAAAGGGCATCCGATCTTTGGATGGCTCTCATAGAGATGTACCAAAGTGGTGCGATTCAGCAACAACAGTTGGCTGATCAGAAAGTTAATGAGAATGTATACAAAGGGGAGAAGATGTTGGATTTTTGCAATGAGCTTGCTACACTCTTCATGGAGCTAGAGAGTGCGGGAAAAGTTTTTAGTGAAAAAGAAAAGGTTAACTGTTTACTGATGAAGTTACCTGATGAGTTCGAGAACATAGTCAACCGTGTGCAGGACTTGCCGGACTCAAGGTGGATATGGAACTCAGTGGTAGGGATGATTCTCGTTCGAGAGAATACGATTGCGATCCGAAGGGGAGGAAAGAGTGGCCAAGCCTTGGCAATAGCGACCGATTGGAGGAACAAGGATTCCCGGAAACTAGTCGCAAACTATGGGGGTAGGGAGCAGAAAAAACAGGTTGACGAGTTCGAACCAAGGGCTCCCAAAGGTTTATTTCATTTTTGTAAGAAACCGGGGCGCTATATGGCAGAGTGCACTAAGCTAACCGAGCTTCGGTTAAAGGAGGGGCAGATTGGTGGTACCCCGAGAAGAAAGAAAAAGGCCCTTGTCACACAGGTACTTGAGGCGGAATCCGAGGACGAGGACGATGAGCTCCTTTTGGATGAGGAGTTGGAGGCGAAAACTGAGGTTGAAATTCCACGAAGGCAGAAATGTGCTTACGGTGGATTGAAAAGTGAAGCAGGCTGGATTATAGATTCAGGTGCCTCAATGCACATGTGTAAAGATAGGCACCTGTTCACTAAGATAAGAAAGATTCCCACCGTAGAGATAGAGTACGGGGATGGGAGGATAGTCACCACTACTCTTGTAGGATCGGTAGATCTGATAGTGTTAGTAGAAGGAAAGACATCCATATTAACATTCTCCGATGTATTGTTTATCCCGAAACTGAACAAAAACCTTATCTCTACATCTGTATTAGATGATAATGGTTTTTTTACTAGCACTAAGGAAGGAGTCTTTACTGCTAGTTTTGAGGAGGATGTCTATTTCATTGCTGAGAAAGGTAGCTATGGGATGTTTAGGCTGATCTTAAGTAATGAAACGAAGAAACTTTATTATGCTGGTGTTCATGATATTATGATGTGGCATAAGAGGCTTGGGCATGTGAATCTAGATAAGTTAAGAGAGATGAAAAAGATGGGAGTGGTGGAAGGGATTCAGTTCAGTGAGAGTGATGATATAAGTGATTGTAGTGGGTGTGCTCAAGGTAAAGCACACACATTACCCTTTCCTAAAACAGCCACCTACAAGGGAGAAAAACTTCTAGATCTAGTACACACAGATATTTGGGGACCGGATAGAGTGCCCTCACCGGGGGGGAAGAGATTTATGATGACCATAACTGATGAATGGTCTCGGTATTCCCGGTTGTATTTTTTGAAAAACAAGTCAGAAGCTGAAATTGTTTTAGACAATATAAAGCATGGAGCGAAAAACTCCATGAAACTCCAATCAAGAGAGTAAGGAGTGACAATGGTGGAGAGTATACTTCTAACCAGTTTGAGGATTTTTTGAGGGAAGATGGGGTTCAACACCAAAAGACAGTTCCAGAAAATCCAGAACAGAATGGGGTAGCTAAAAGGTTAAATAGAACACTAAGTGATAGTGCTAGAAGTATGTTGTCGGATAAGAAGATAGGAAAAAGGTTTTGGGCAGAAGCAATGAATTGTGCTAATAACCTCAAAAATAGAGTTCTTACTTCAGCTATAAAAGATCAAACACCTTATGAGAGATGTACAGGCCGGAAACCAGACTTATCTCATTTAAAGGTTTTCGGCAGTCAAGTGTTCAGTCTAGATACTGATCGGTCCAATTGGAAGCTAGATCCTAAAGGAAAACCGGGATACTTATTAGGATATGATGAAGATGTTAAAGGATATAGAGTTTATGATCTAAAAAGGGAAGATATAATCTTAATAAAGCATCTAGTAGTTATGGATGAAGGAAAGTCTGTGGATCCCTTCAAATATACAAAGTCAGTAAAAACCAGATTTGAGTCAGAAAATTCCGATGACTTTGAACTTCCTAACTATCTAGGTTTTAGAGAAGATGACATTCTTGCAGATACAAATCAGACCGAAAGCACTCGGCAGTGGAAACTCTAGTGACAACTCTACCCAAAGCGGAAGACGTGGTGGAAATTGATTCGGAATCAACGGATAGGGGAGAAACCGAGTTTGTTCGAAAGAATCCACGAGAACCATCTATTCCGGCCTCAGATTTTGAAGGGGGAAGGAGAAGTAGTAAAAGACTGCAAGAAAAACAGGTTAATAACAAGGTAACAAAACTATCTCATCAAGATAAACCTCAAACTTCTGGAGAGGCGATGACTTGTCCAGAAAGAAATCCGTGGAAGAAGGCCATCAATGAAGAGATGGCCTCAATTATGGCAGCCGATACTTGGGAGCTGGTGGATTGTCCACGTAACCGAAAACCAATCGGTTGTAAGTGGGTTTTCAAATTAAAACAGAACCCAGATAACACAATCGAGCGCTACAAGGCCAGATTAGTGGCAAAGGGATTTACACAAAAGGAGGGAATTGACTACGAGGAAACCTTTGCCCCGGTGGTCAAATTTCCCTCCGTCCGCATACTTCTCAGCCTGGCAGCAGCGAAAGACACTGAAGTGCACCAGATGGACATCAAAACTACCTTTTTGCAGGAATATTGGAAGAGGAGATCTTCATGCGACAACCCGAAGGGTTTGTGGAGGAAGGAGAGGAGAGTAAGGTATGCTGGCTAATTAAATCTCTTTATGGTTTGAAACAGACGCCTCGACAGTAGAATAAGAAGCTTGATGAGTTTCTTACCGGTCTGGGATATATCTGGATCAGCTCACATCAGTCAATCTATGTTTTCGAAGATGAGGAAGGTTTTATATTTATTGCAATTTATGTTGATGATTTACTTGTTTTAAGTAAATCAATGGAAAAAATTAATAAACTGAAAACCGATCTTAAGGGGAGATTTGAAATGAAGGATATGGGGGAAGCAAAATATATTTTGGGAATTCAAGTAGAGAGAGACCGAAAAAGAAAAATTATAAGATTGACTCAAAAAGAAGCAATAGGGAACATGCTTGAAAATTTTCAAATGGATAAAGCTAATAGTTGTACAACTCCTATGGAGTTGAAGAAGAGAAGTGAGGGGAGTGAGGAAGGAGGAGTCATAGTCTTAGACGAGGAATTATCTCCTGAAGAACAGAAGTTCATGCAGACTATTCCTTACAGGCAAGTAGTGGGAAGTCTAATCTATTTTATGAATTGTACCCGGCCGGATTTAGCTGCAGCTGTAGGAGTGCTGAGTAGAAGTCTAAATGCTCCCACTAAGAAGGATTGGGAGGCAGCTAAGAGAGTTCTTAGATACTTGATAGGAACTAGGGATCTATGGTTGAATTTGGGTGGGGAAAATACTGACATCACTACTTGGAGTGATGCTAGTTATGGTGATGCTCCGATGAGGAGATGCACTTCTGGATATGTATTATATGTGGGTGATGGGGCTTGCTGTTGGAGTAGCAAACAGCAAAAGGTCATTGCTCAGTCCACCATGGAGGCTGAGTATATGGCCTCTTGCTCTGCTGTAAAAGAATTGATGTGGGTCAAGTCTTTGCTTGGTGAGCTTGGTCACCTTAAGAGTGGTGTGCAGAAAATATTTTGTGATAATCAAGCAGCAATCGCTATTTCTGCCAATCCTAAACATCATTTTAAAGCTAAACACATGGACATTAGACTCAGCTTTGTTAGAGAGAAAGTAGAAAATAAAATAATCAGTTTAGAGTACCGACCAGATAGTGAGATGGTAGCAGATATGATGACCAAACCTGTGCCTTCCCCTAAGTTAATTTTTTGCAGGGAGAAGTGTGGTCTGAAATTAAAGATTGACTAGAAAATAAGGGGAGTGTAGAAATTAATGGTTTTAAGTATTTTCTAGGTCTGAATAGAAAGAAAGAAGCCGAGGCAGTCTACCTCTAACTTCTCTCTCCAACTCTCAAACTTGTCGCAGTCACTAAGAAATTGGAGAGGAAGCTAGAGCCATGGCTACCTAGGCTATCCTGAGGTTTACGGGAAATTTATATTAGTTCGGGTTTATTTATTTAAGAGGTATGTGCCGGCGGCAGGAATTGATCCTTGTACCTACCGGCCGGCAGACAGGAAATAGCCGGTAGCCTTAGCCGTTAAGTCTAGGAGTCATGATACGTAGTATATAGTTTGATAGTTATTTAAATATGTATACGTACGATTATTCATTTAACTATAATAGATTACGGGATACATAGATCCGGTAATATATAAAGTACGGATTACGGTATGGACTATAAATCAATACCGCGCATTTGTTTCGTAAATGAAACAACTACCGCACATGTATTTATTACGGCTACGATTAAATTAGATTCTAATCGGACGGCCGCAATCAGCGCCGAGATCGCGGAGGAAGTTTTCGGCGGTTTGTGGCCATCGCCACATCGGATGACGCGTGGCGAAATTTCGTTGGATCGTGGAATCCCCGGAGATTATGACATCGAATCCGGATATGACATGTGTCGACATTTAGGCCTTGTCGTACAATGTCCGTACCTAAAGTACACCAGCAGCTGTACTTTTGCGTACGGAACTCAATTCTGATTGGTTCCGTACATCAATAGATAGAGTCTGTGAGAGAGATAGGACTTAGAAAAATTAGGAGATAGGACCCTCTCTCCCAAAGAGCTACTGTACAAAAGGTCAACTTTGACCCCCCATAACTTACTGCTCAGGGGAGCAAATTCAGAGATTCTTTTTGCTATCGACTCAGGGGAGTCTTATCTTCACAGGGGTGAAAGTGGTCAGAGTTTTTGTTTGCCAGGGTGGCAGTTATTTTTGCTTAAACACAAAGGGGTCAGGATTATCCTAGAGGCTTCTTGGAAGCTGTCCACTCTGAGGACTTATGGAGGTCTTAGAGTTTCAGAAGCCATAGGCGTTAAGTCTTTAACTAGTGTTACATACTACATGGTTTGATATTTAATTAAACATTTTCAAGTAGGATAATTCATTTAACTATAACTGTTTACAAAGACATAGATCCATTAATGTAAAAGTACGGATTACGGTACGGATAAAAAACCAATGCCGCGCATTTATTTCTATAATGAAACAAATACCGCGCATGTATTTATTACGGCTACGATTAAATGTGAATTTAATCGGACGGCCGAAATTAACGCTGAGATCGCGGAAGAGGATTTCGGCAATTTGTGATCATCGCCACATCGGTTCACACGTGGCGGAATTACATTGGATTGCGGCATCTCCGAGGATTACGGGAGCAAATCCGGACATACCACGTGTCGACATTTAGGCCATGTCGTACAGTGTCTGTATAGAAAGTACACCGACAGCTGTACTTTTGTGTAGGGAAATGTACTCTGATTGGCTCCGTACATCAATAGATAGAGTCTGTGAGAGAGATAGGACTTAGAAAAATTAGGAGATATGACCCTCTCTCCCAGAGAGCTTCTGTACAAAAGGTCAACTTTGACCCTCCATAACTTACTGCTCAAGGGAGCAAATTCAGAGATTCTTTTTGCTATCGACTCAAGGGAGTCTTGCCTTCACAGTGGTGAAGTTGGTCAGTGTTTTTGTCTGCCAGGGTGGCAGTTGTTTTTGCTGAAACACAAAGGGGTCAGAGTTATCCTAGAGGCTTCTTGGAAGCTGTCCACTGTGAGGACTTATGGAGGTCTCAGAGTTTCTTGTTATGGGCCCACCCTCTAAGGTACCAATCTTTAATAGAATTGGCTTTATATACTGGGAAAGTATGATGATAGGAGCTTTATGCGAAAAAAAGGTTTTGGGGGATAGTGAGTGGACGGTTGGGGCGTCCATCAAGTCTTGGAATTCCTCTAGGGTTTGGAGGAAGCGGATTCACGAGGAAAGAGGATCCACCTTCAACAGAGGAAACAAAAGAAGGAGAGGTGCTGGACAAAGGAAAGGAGAAGGAGGCGACCACACCAATAGCAATTGGTTCGGTATTTATGTCACATATTCCGAGGAACGAGAAGAATGATACTGAAACTTGGGACTTCAACAATATGGCGGCAAAGCACTTTATCCTACGCCATCTCACTCAAGGACTTGCATGTCCTCATTTGCACGTAGAAAGGGCATCCGATTTTTGGATGGCTCTCATAGAGATGTATCGAAGTGGGACGATTCAGCAACAACAGTTGGCCTGATCAGAAAGTTAAGGAGTATGTATACAAAGGGGGGAAGATGTTGGATTTTTGCAATGAGCTCGCTACACTCTTCATGGAGCTAGAGAGTGCGGAAAAAGATTTTAGTGAAAAAGAAAAGGTTAACTATTTACTGATGAAGTTACCCGATGAGTTCGAAACATAGTCAACCGTGTGCAGGACTTGCCGGACTCAAGGTGGATATGGAACTCAGTGGTAGAGATGATTCTCGTTCGAGAGAATACAATTAAATCCTGAAGGGGAGGAAAGAGTGGTCAAGCCTTGGCAACTGCAAACGATTGGAGGAACAAGGATTCCCGAAAACCGGTCGGAAACTATGGGGGGAGGGAGCAAAAAAATCAGACCGACGAGTTCGGACTAAGGGCTCCCAAAGGTTTATGTCATTTTTGTATGAAACCTGGGCACTATATAACAGAGTGCACTAAGCTTATCGAGCTTGGGTCAATGGAGGGGCACTCCGGTGTCCCCCGAGAAGAAATAAAAAGACCCTCGTGACATAGGTACATGAGGCGGAATCCGAGGACAAGGACGATAAGCTCGTTTTAGATGAGGAGTTGGAGGCGAAAAACGAGGTCAAAATTCCACGAAGGCAGAAATGTGCTTACGGTGGATTGAAAGGTGAAGCAGGCTGGATTGTAGATTCAGGTGCCTCCATGCACATGTGTAGGGATAGGCACCTGTTCACTAAGATAAGAAAGATTCCCACCGTAGAGATAGAGTACGGGGATGGGAGGATACAAACCACTACTCTTGTAGAATCAGTAGATTTGAAAGTGTTAGTAGAAGGAAAGACATCCATAATAACATTCTCTGATGTATTGTTTATTCCGGAGCTGAACAAAAACCTCATCTCTACATCTGTATTAGATGATAAGGGTTTTTTTACTTGCACTAGGGAAGGAGTCTTTACTGCTAGTTTTGAGGAGGATGTCTATTTCATTGCTGAGAAAGATAGCCATGGGATATTTAGGCCGGTTTTAAGTAATGAAACGAAGAAACTTTATTATGCTGGTGTTCATGATATTATGATGTGGCATAAGAGGCTTGGGCATGTGAATCTAGACAAGTTAAAAGAGATGAAAAAGATGGGAGTGGTGGAAGGGATTAAGTTCAGTGAGAGTGATACTATAAGTGATTGTAGTGGATGTGCTCAAGGTAAAACACACAGATTACCCTTTCCTAAAACAGCCACCTATAAGGGAGAAAAAATTCTAGATCTAGTACACACAGATATTTGGGGACCGGCTTAAGTGCCCTCACCGGGGGGGAAGAGATTTATGATGACAATCACTGATTATTGGTCTCCGTATTCCCGAGTGTATTTTTTGAAAAACAAGTAGGAAGCTTAGGATTGTTTTAGACAATATAAAGCATGGAGCGAAAAACTCCATGAAACTCCAATCAAGAGAATAAGGAGTGACAATGGTGGAGAGTATACTTCTAACCAGTTTGAGGATTTTTTGAGGGAAGATGGGGTCCAACACCAAAAGACAGTTCCAGAAAACGCGGAACAGAATGGGGTAGCTGAAAGGTTGAATAGAACACTAAGTGATAGTGCTAGAAGTATGTTGTCAGTTAAAAAGATAGTAAAAAGGTTATGGGCAGAAGCAATGAACTGTGCTAATTACCTCAAAAATAGAGTTCTTACTTCAGCTATAAAAGATCAAACACCTTATGAGAGATGGATAGGCTGGAAACCAGACATATCTCACTTAAAGGTTTTCGGCAGTCAAGTATTCAATCTAGATACAGATCGATCTAATTAGAAGCGAGATCCTAAAGGAAAACCGGGATACTTATTAGGATATGATGAGGATGTTAAAGGATATAGAGTTTATGATCTCAAAAGGGAAGATATAATCTTAGTAAAGCATCTAGTAGTTATGGATGAAGAAAGTCTGTGAATCCCTTCAAATATACAAAGTCGGTAAAAATCAGATTTGAGTCAGAAAATTTCGATGACTTTGAGCTTCCTAACTATCCAGTTTTTAGAGAAGATGACATTCTTGCAGGTACAAATCAGACCGAAAATGACTCGGCTGTGGAAACTCCAGTGACAACTCTACCTGAAGCGGAAGACGTGGTGGAAATTGATTCAAAATCAAGGGATAGGGGAGAAACCGAGTTTGTTCGAAAGAATCCACGAGAACCATCTATTCCGGCCTCAGATTTTGAAGGGGGAAGGAGAAGTAGTAAAAGACTGCAAGAAAAACAGGTTAATAACAAGGTAACAAAACTATCTCATCAAGATGAACCTCAGACTTATAGAGAGGCGATGACTTGTCTAGAAAGAAATTGGTGGAAGACAGCCATCAATGAGGAGATGGCCTCAATTACGGCAGCCGATACTTGGGAGCTGGTGGATTGTCCACCTAACCGAAAACCAATCGGTTGTAAGTGGAATTTCAAATTAAAACTGAACCCAGATAACAGAATCGAGCGCTACAAGGCCTGATTAGTGGCAAAGGGATTTACACAAAATGAGGGAATTGACTACTAGGAAACCTTTGCCCCGGTGGTCAGATTTCCCTTCGTCCGCATACTTCTCAGCCTAGCAGGAGCGAAAGACAAGAAAGTGCACCAGATGGACATCAAAACAACCTTTTTGCAGGAAAATTGGAAGAGGAGATCTTCATGCGACAACCCGAAGGGTTTGTGGAGGAAGGAGAGGAGAGTAAGGTATGCTGGCTAATTAAATCTCTTTATGGTTTGAAACAGACGCCTCGACAGTAGAATAAGAAGCTTGATGAGTTTCTTACCGGTTTGGGATATATCTGGATCAGCTCACATCAGTCAATCTATGTTTTCGAAGATGAGGAAGGTTTTATATTTATTGCAATTTATGTTGATGATTTACTTGTTTTAAGTAAATCAATGGAAAAAATTAATAAACTGAAAACCAATCTTAAGGGGAGATTTGAAATCAAAGATATGGGGGAAGCAAAATATATTTTGGGAATTCAAGTAGAGAGAGACCGAAAAAGAAAAATTATAAGATTGACTCAAAAGGAAGCAATAGGGAACATGCTTGAAAATTTTCAAATGGATAAAGCTAATAGTTGTACAACTCCAATGGAGTTGAACAAAGGAAGTGAGGGGAGTGAGAAAGAAGGAGTCATAGTCTTAGACAAGGAATTATCTCCTGAAGAACAGAAGTTCATGCAGACTATTCTTTACCGGCAAGTAGTGGGAAGTCTAATCTATTTTATGAATTGTACCCGGCCGGATTTAGCTGCAGCTGTAGGAGTGCTGAGTAGAAGTCTAAATGTCCCCACTAAGAGGGATTGGGAGGCATCTAAAAGAGTTCTTAGATATTTGATAGGAACTAGGGATCTATGGTTGCATTTGGGTGGAGAGAATACTGACATCACTACTTGGAGTGATGCCAGTTTTGGTGATGCTCCGATGAGGAGATGCACTTCTGGATATGTATTATATGTGGGTGATCGGGCTTGCAGTTGGAGTAGCAAACAACAAAAAGTTATTGCTCAGTCCACCATGGAGGCTGAGTTTATGGCCTCTTGCTCTGCTGTAAAAGAATTGATGTGGGTCAAGTCTTTGCTTGGTGAGCTTGGTCACCTTAAGAGTGGTGTGCATAAAATATTTTGTGATAATCAGACAGCAATCGCTATTTCTGCCAATCCTAAACACCATTTTAAAGCCAAACACATGGACATCAGACTCAGCTTTGTTAGAGAGAAAGTAGAAAACAAAATAATCAGTTTAGAGTACCGACCAGATAGTGAGATGGTATCAGATATGATGACCAAACTTGTGCCTTCCCCTAAGCTAATTTTCTACATGGACAAGTGTGGTCTGAAATTAAAGATTGACTAGAAAATAAGGGGAGTGTAGAAATTAATGGTCCATTTAAAGTATTTTTTAGGTCTAAATAGAAATATAGAAAGAAGCCAAGGCAGTCTACCTCTAACTTCTTTCTCCAACTCTCAAACTTGTCGCAGTCCTTGAGAAATTGGAGAGGGAGCTAGAGCCATGGCTACCTAGGCTATCTAGAGGTTTATGGGAAATATATATTAGTTAGGGGTTTATTTACTAAAAGGTATGTGCCGGCCACAGGATTTGATCCTGGTACCTACCAGACGGCAAACAACCGGTAGCCGGTAGCCTTAGCCGTTAAGTCTTTAACTAGTGTTACATACTACATGGTTTGATATTTAATTAAACATTGTCAAGTAGGATAATTCATTTAACTGTAACTGTTTACGGGAGACATAGATCCATTAATGTGAAAGTACAGATTACGGTACGGATGAAAACCCAATACCGCGCATTTATTTCTTTAATGAAACGAATACCGCGCATGTATTTATTACGGCTACGATTAAATGTGAATTTAATCGGACGACCGGAATTAACGCCGAGATCGCGGAAGAGGATTTTGGCGGTTTGTGATCATTGCCACATCGGATGACACGTGGCGGAATTACATTGGATCGCGGCATCTCCGAGGATAACGGAAGCGAATCCGGACATACCACGTGTCGACATTTAGGCCAGGTCGTACAGTGTCCATACAAAAAGTACACCAACAGCTGTACTTTTGTGTACGGAAGTGTACTCTGATTGGCTCCGTACATCAGTAGATAGAGTCTGTGAGAGAGATAGGACTTAGAAAAATTAGGAGATATGACCCTCTCTCCCAGAGAGCTTCTGTACAAAAGGTCAACTTTGACTCTCCATAACTTACTGCTCAGGGGATCAAATTCAGAGATTCTTTTTGCTATCGACTCAGGGGAGTCTTACCTTTACAAGGGTGAAGTTGGTCAGTGTTTTTTTCTGGGAGGGTGGCAGTTGTTTTTGCCGAAACACAAAGGGGTCAGGGTTATCCTAGAGGCTTCTTGGAAGCTATCCACTCTGAGGACTTATGGAGGTCTCAGAGTTTCATTGCTCTAGTTTTTTTTACATGCGCTACAATCCCTTTGAACTCCTCTAACTTTTAATGCTTTCGAGATGTAGTCCCACTTTTCCACTTTCAACCCAAATTTTGCGTTAGCGCTTTTCTTGGGGATTTGTAAAAATTCTTCTTCTTTAGCATCGTTCAAAATCCCCATTTCATATAGCTCCCAGTTTTCGTTTGTGTTTGTTGGGCTTGAGTTCTCTTTCTTCAGTGATAACCTCTTATCAACTACTTTGCTTCCAGTTGATTTTTTTTTTTTTGGTGGACACATGATGTTTTTTTGGGGTAAGGAAACCGTTTGCGTGGGAGATAATACAAAACTAGAGGAAACTATAGGTTGAGTAGGTAAGGCAACTATTAGGTTGTTGTACAAAAGTGAGAATGGCGCTCTCAAGGTGTTTAGAAAGGGATTTAGGTTCTTGAAAACCTGAGGAGGAAAAGAGGAGCTACGTTGAATAAGGGGAGAATAATTGACATTATTTAGAGGAGAAATTGTAGGGAGAGATACAGAAGATGATGGTGAATGCAATAAAGATGGTGATGTAGGAAGGGGTTTTGTGTTCACGAAAGGAATATTTGTTTAGTTTGTGTGCATATTCGTTGTGTTTTCCATCATATTTCCAGACATATTCCCTGTGAGGGAAAGAAGAGTGTGTGACACACCAAAAAAATGTAAAGGTTAATGATGAAGGAAAAGAAAACAAAACGAAGGCTCTCTACCTCCCTTTCTCCCTTTTCTCTCCTTCCCTCTCCCTCTCCCTCTCTTTCTCCCTCTCCCTCTTCCTCTCCCTCTCTTTCTCTCTCTAAAAAGTATTATATGCAAGTAGACATGTAATGATACCTTTTTTCCTTGCTTTTCGGTAGAACTATATCACCATTTTATAAATATTATCACTTTTTCCTTCCATGTAGGAAAGGAAAGCATTTTAGCAAACACTTTTGACGGATTTACACGCGGACACACTAACAAGGGTGGTGTGTACAGAAAATAAAATAAAATAATAGTAACATACCTTTCTCGGCAAATTTCCTCGCTTTTCTTTGTCAAAAATGTAAAGTATTCGCTTATGTTTTACCGATTCAAAGTGGTCAATTTTGTTTTCAAGCGGTGACAGAAGAGTCCTCCGAAACTAGACAGGTTGAATTTTTTTTTCTCTCCAACCTCACCTAAGATAAAAACGATAGCAGTAAAAATGTTAGTTTTACACTTTTGTGAGAAACTCTCAGAAAAATTAACGAGTAGTTTTAGTTTTACACTTCTTTCGGAAAAAATAACAAGTAATGTAGTTTTAGTGTTAGACTTCTTTCGGAAAGAAAAAATACATCGTTTTATCTCGGAAAAATTTCCCAACATTTTGTTTGAATACAAAATTGACGCAATTAGGAGTTGGCATGGTGGAGAAACCATAACATTACAGTGACGGAGAGGGAGGGAAAGAGGGCAATGGGAAGGGGGAGGGGGAATGGGAAGGGATGGACGATGGTTAAAGAAAACCGTTAGGTCATTTGAACCAGGAGAATGAAACCATCAACTTTGACATTGATTATTTGAAAGAATAGGAAGGAAGAGACCACTTAAATATAATTATGGAGAGGTTGTAAAATACTTTCACTTTAACCAAAAAAAGAGAAAAAACTGAAAAACTTATAAAAATAAGCATACTTATGAAAATAAGCAACACAAATTTATATTGTTGAATCGTTTTCAAATGGATCCTCATTTTTTGTTAAATTAAAAAATAAGTAGAAGATAGGCATCTTCAAACAAGGCTTCTTTTTACAAAATCAACAAAAGTGTTCTAGCTGATATAAAAGAGAAAGGGGAGGAGGGGGGGTAGGGCTGAAGAAGTTG
This sequence comes from Zygnema cylindricum, assembly GCA_037447655.1. NCBI lineage: Eukaryota > Viridiplantae > Streptophyta > Zygnematophyceae > Zygnematales > Zygnemataceae > Zygnema > Zygnema cylindricum. The sequence continues at coordinate 71,526 of JBBHKE010003115.1, read as the reverse complement.
TCCTGTTAGATAAGTATATACTATTCCAAAGAAATAGTAAAGGAAATAGTAATATCTTATTGTAAGTACAGGTTATAAACACGTGACATTATAGGCATATCGACAAAAACGTACAACTAAACCGTTGCTACCCATCACTATTATCGTTATAAAGACTAATTTAGTTGCGAGTTTTTTTGGTTGAAAATCTTAAAATAGTGGTGTTAAAGAAACTCTTTAAGGAGCCAGAGTATAAACCACTACAATCTCCCTACCCCAATAAGTAGGTTCCATTCTAATTCCACATTTTTCATTTTTTTAGTGTTTTTGAATTAGTATTTCATTTACAGTAATAATGATGATAAGTACACATCTTTGGACTACACAGAAGGCTTCTCAATCATATAGGGGAGATTACATTTCAAAATTGAAGAAGTAGGGGAGATTACATTTCAAAATTGAAGAAGAGGTGACGGGAGAGAAAAGTGTGTAGTAAACAATTATGTTTATAGGAGAATATACAGAACAAGAGCCAAAAATAAGGTCAACAAACATATGTCATTGTATTTCAAATTTCGCATAGTCACATGTAAGATAGAGCACATTCAATTTAAAAAAATGTTGGTTAGACACATAAATCTCTTCCTCTCCCTCTCTCTCTCTTTCTATCTCTCTCCCCCTCCCCCACTCCATCTCCCATCTCTCTCTACGCCTCCCCCTTTTCCTCTCTCTCTCCCTCTCTCCATCTTCTTTACACCCTCTGCCCCTCTCACTCTCCTTCTCCCCCTATAACTATTGTGTTTTTATTTTTAAAAGCTAAATAAATGCTTAAGTACCTTTGACAGTGGTAGAAAACATCAGTCTGTTTGTTTTTTTCCCGCTTATCACTGCTGGACTAAGGCCGCCTGATGAAAGAGTGCAGAAGAGTGAAGTTGGAAGGGGTGGTAGAGTTTGAAGGTGCTGCGAGTGCAAGTTGTGGCTTCCGAGATTTTTCACTTTTTCGTGAAATGGCGTTGGATTTTTCAGACCCCTGAAACAGAAATTTTCGTACTAAACATTAGTGTTGGGTTTTGGGAAATTTCATATTGCGATAATTTCGATATTCGAAATATCGAATATCGATCGAGCAATCTTCTCGATATATCGTACCGAGACCAACAAAAATTATCGCGATATATATCGTGATATAAAGTTTTTTTAAATTTATTATTTTATATAATATGTTATTTTAGCGATGAAGACAAATTGTTTGATACGCCACGTACGATGTGATTTTTGTTTTGTGAATTGAAGGTAAACGTCGCAAAATGTAACCGACAAAAAAGTAATAATTCCGTAATTCATATTATTAATTATTTAGTACGCAAAGATTTCACAAACGAAAAGGTCACACTAATTAAGTCAAATTATAATTTGAAAAAAAAAATTGCAGACTGTTCTTTTCATGCTTTCAGGCAGGAATACCTACGAATCTGCAGGCATTTTTGCAACCATCTACCAATCTGCAGATTGGTAGCCATTACGGCTTATCTAGATCCAGCGACTCATATTATAGAAACATTACACTTTTAGTTTTCTCCATGGATTCCCAAGGGATGGGAGAGGTAGCATGGGAGGTGAAGAGGATAATGACACTGAAATGCTTCCGGATATTTACTACCAGCTGCAGCAGCATTAGTACAAGCAGCAGTAGCAAAAATAGTTAATATTTTTGTTTTAAAAAGCTTTGATATATCGGCGATATATTGATGATATATCGCAATATTTAGCTTTTCGATATATCGAAGCGATATATCGATTATCGGGTACCTGAAATTCGATATACATCGAATATCGGCAAATGGTCCTCAATACCCATCACTACTAAACACAACCCGACAAAACAAAACAAATTCTGTACTTTCATGGACACAAACAGACAAAACATAGCGAATTCTGTACTTTTCTTTGTCTTTGGAAATCGTTTGAAAATTTTCGAAATTTAAGGCACGTGCAAATCTATGTTCCTATTTGTTTATAGAACACATCGCGCATGTGTTTTAAAGATAATGTTAAAGATGACGTTTTTTGTCGTCGAAGTGGGTCGAAAAAAACACAAGACGACAAAATTGTGTACATCCGTTCGAGGATGACGCAAATTGTACTCTACAAATTTGCGATTCCTTCGTACGATTGGAACTTATGCAGTACGGCGCTAAGTTTTACAGGAAAACGACAGAAAAAAACCCTAATGCACATGGGGACATGCCCGAAACTTTAGAGCTCGAAGTTCCAAACGTGGTCTATTGGCTGATGGGATTTTGTCGACAATCATTGTGGATTTTTATACTGTCCTGTAACGCTTTTTAGCACGTGTACCAGCTGGCACAATCGTCCCCCCTCCCCTCCAATTTTGGATACATCCCAACCGTTAAAAGATACGATTTTTTTTTTGTAATTATTTCTGTTTGTGTACGTCACAACGTCTGTTTTAAAAGCACAAGTGTCACAGTCCGACGCTGGTTGTCGTATTGCAGAATATCCTCTGGCCTGGCATGTTCTGTAGATATAACAAATCCTGTTCCGTATATAGCCGATTGCATCCCGCAAATATTCGCTGCCCCGCATGGCAATTGCCATTCGCGGCAGCAAGGAGCAGAGCGGCGACCAGAGGCTACAGGACTGGGCCGTGCTTTTGTTTCCTCCTGCCAGAATACTCCGACATTCTCATGATGGCCTTCACGCACCATACGGGAGGATGGCAGTCTGTGTCCCTCCATTCCCCTTACTGAACCACAAGTAAGTAGTACATGTGCTACGCTTTTGTCTTTCCCGGAGTGGGGAAGAGAGAAAGCACTATTTCTAAAGAAATGGAAAAAAACATGTGCAGTATCTATGAAGATAAGCTATGTCAAGAAAGCAGATATTGTATGCCGATTGCTTAACTAACTAGTGTCCTTCTCTAATATTTCCTATGTTCCTCCTTATGCTCAAGTTTCACTCTGTCTCCTCGTGATGTTTAAAACTAATTCCCATTCTGTGCTAGCCAAGTTTTGTTTACTCATATTTATTTTCGTTCAATTTATGAAGACTATTTGCCTGAACAATATCCACAATATCAATGTCGGGCGTTAATTTCTTGTAGTAGAGGATTCTCATTTCTGAGTCATAACAATGGCTTCACTGCGAGGTCCACACCTTTTCAACTTTTTTTACAACTCATGTCACTGGACGAATTCAATAACTAGTCATACTTCTGTCCTTTTACATTGTTCACTACCATCAGGATTTTGCTGCCAATTTTCAAATATGCAACATTACCAGCGTGAATGTGACCACAGTGTCTCCCATATCGGGGTTTGTGATGTTGCAGACACGTAAGACATACTGCACACAAATTGAAGCGGATAACCTTACCTCCGAGTCGTCATTGATTTTGTTTTCACATTGTTTGAGTTTGGGCAAGAATCAAGTAAAAGTAGAATCACAAATGTATAGAGATCGGCGAAAGGTGACTGGTTGTCGGTAATCTTTAAATTTGGAACTTAAAGGATAAAATGTTACGTGCAAGAAACCTAGCTTTTAGCTTTCACAACCGGGGTAGTTGCCTATCATTTTGTATCTTAGGAATGTGAGTCCACACTTTTCACGTATATGGCTCATCAGTCTTGTATAATTCACACTATTTATGTATTAACTATTCACTATGCATTTAATGCAGTGTCGAACAACAGCGCAGGTAACATTACTGGCGTATATGCAATTCCACTCAACTTTTGTTTCTGTCAGTCTGATTGTTGAAAATGTATTTCGTCGATGGTCCTTATTAGCATGTCTTGACCTGGGTTGGTAAGAGGAGGAGGTCATAGGTTTCATGACACTTAACTGATTCCCATTTTGCCTTGGAAGCCCTCCTTGTGCCACTTCCGTTGATTGTACTTCGCTGTATTGTAACATGGCTGGGCAACCCATATCATAACAATGCTAGGCTTTACTTGCAGTAATTCCAATTTTATTATGGCGCACCATTTATGTTCCCAACGCCATCTTTGTATTTGGACATAAGCCAGACAATTTTTTTATGCCTAAGTTTTATATATCAAATTTACTTTCAAGCAACTTAGATCTTACCTGCATTGCGCTGACACCTGATCAATAGATAAAGTTTATGAATTTGTATTCTTGTGTCCTTCGCCAAGATAGATCCATACTGGCCCTAACTTCATTTACTCACTCACTCTTGAATGCTGCAAGCCCATTTTAGTTTCATGGGTATGCATTTTGTCATTCTTTAATGTGAGCACATACTGTTTCTTGCATTTCATTTGATTGTTGGAAAACAGCTCTTTAGTCTTTTAACCAAATAAAATGAAATTCCTCCACTTGATTGACGAGGGGCCGACAACAACAACCATGCCAAGCTTGCTCTCCTTTGAGAGTGTGCTAGTTTGGAATCAATCCATTTTTGATTTGTAGAGTGGAGAGAGGATTATCTTTGGGTGAACTTCCATCTCAGTTTAGATGGTAACGGACATTCCATAGGTCAGTTTGGCGAAAACCTCGTAAGTGACCTCAGTTTCAGTTCATGGAACATTAATCGAAACAGTGGGCCGCCAATGACGTTGGTATGAAATTTACTGCTACCAGTCAGGAGGTAGTCAACAAAATTTTGGCCGATACAAAAAAAAGCTTTCAACATTTCTAATGGAGGTAGCATTAGCGTTATCATTAATGGTTTTGTCGTTTTTAAAGATTCAGTGTACTTTTCTTTTTACATTAAAATGGCTACGATTACACCCTGTCATTACTTCTCCCTTTAAAATAAAAGCTGGTGGAAGATCAATTTCAGTTACAAAGCTCAAAAGTCGCTTTTGCTGGAATGGAGCCTCTGATGGATGTTAACCTGAAATCAGTGGTTCTTGATCCTTCTCACTTAGAAGGAGAGTTCGGTAATTGCTGATCTGTTCTGAATTTGCCTCCTGCCTGCTCTGTCCCTTATATTACAACTTTCTCTTATATGACTTGCGCCAATCTATTACAACATTGCTTCAAATTTAACAGATTTTCTTCAAACACTTGAGCAGCCTGACCAGTCAGGAAACCTGTGGAAGGGAATTTTGAACTAAACGTGGTTTGATACTGTCTTGCCACAATGTGAATGTGAATTCTTGCAGGGCAAGTTTTAGCATTCGCAGCCTTCATATGAGCACTGTGCGGCCTCGTCTATGGCTGGCAGGGCATTTCTGGGAGACGAGGATGACGATGACCTCGAGGCACTCACCATTATTGACCCCTCCATGGGAGTCAGAGTATGCATTTACCTTAAATGACTGAAAACATTTTGGACGAGAAGCTTTTTGCTGCCTTTTTTTTTTTTTTTTTAGTATTTGGTTTGTTGCTTTCATATTTTCTCCGCTACTCTAATTCTTCTTTGTTTTATGCATGCAGAGGGTCACGGTTGATCCCATGCTTCGCGATCAGGCATTGGGAAAGCGGTGAGTTTTGCCCTTTACTTCATTTGGGGAAGAGCAGATTTTCTTTATTCCAATGGTCTGTTTATCAACAAGCAAAAGGATAGGCTGATCAGAAGCTACAATTCAGCAGCACAATAATGCCAAGAAAATATCCTACAGGACAAAAGAAAGCACTTTAAGAGAGTAATGTGGAAAAGGATCTTTGATGTTCAGTTGAATAAGTGCTGAAGTGTTCAGAAGGTGCAAACAGGTTTAAGTGTGAAAATGCTTCTTCTCCCGGTATAGTACAATAGCATGCCCCTGTAGCATAGACATTGACTGAATGACATCTTTTGTCTCGTATACCTTGAAATGAATGGATGGAATGGGATCGCTAACAGGAAGCTTGGAAGAGCGCGAGGTTATTTCGGATTTTGGGGCCAAGCCCGATCTGTATTCAGCAACACAGTTTTGACGTCACCGGAGGTTCAGGCACTGCGAGAAGGGGGTAAGGATAAAACATTATTGCCGAATTGACAAGGGCCTTAGAGCTTTTGTCAGTGTTAGCTAACAATAGCAGTTTTCAAAATATGTGAAGTGAGTCAACATCATGTTTGCAATGATGTAGGGCACAGTTGTTTGAATCAGTCTACTAACTCCTACGAGTTCATCATTTTTTATCTACAAGATTGTCTAACCACCATATTTCACTAAGGTCACTGGTTTGAACTTCCAAAACAAATTTGTTCTGTGTACATATTTGTTCCTTCATATATATATGAACCAAGTGTCAAGGGGTCCACTCGATAACATCTCAAATGCTATTATCTGTTTGAAGCTGGATGTAGGGACGTTGAGATTTGGTCCTTGTTAACATTTACAATTAAATAAAAGACACACATATATCATGTGCACAAGAAGTGAATGATTCAGCAATGCAAACAACATTACGCATGTTACCTCACCCTCAATTCCTTATTTATAGTACTTTACAATATTTACAAACGAATTCTTTGCAGCTGCCAAAACATTAAATTTTTAACCCCTTTTTTTGTCAAAAGGTTTACGCAAAACTTGTTAAATGAAATCTATTTCAAGATCCATAAACCCAGATGTTCAGGAATCACACCTGTTAAACAATTTTGTAGTGGTTATGAGATTCGATCTTTTCCGTTTATACAGCTGTTTGTCATTAAGGTGTTCATTGCGAACCATCAAGTGGCACATTTGATGGTCGTGTAATTTGGCTTCTAGTTTTCCAAGGTTAATTGTTGGTAATCAGCGGTCACATTTCAGGATTGTGAATGAAGTCACCAAGGTTGTTTATCTCTTCTGGCTGTGTCAAATTCGTCAAAAACTGAAGATAGTTGCTGCAGATTGCCAACTGTTAAGTTTTGCTGGTTGAAAGCTGTGTATAAGTGTCTCTTTTGTCTGTTTCTGTGGCCCAGAACCGCGGTTGCCCGGGCCAACCAGTGCGCAGCGCCACGATGGGAGACACAGCGGAGAGGGAACAGATGAGGACGAAAGTCCCAGAATGGGGGATGAGAAACGATTCAGTACACTTATGCATGAAGAATGGGTTCGTTGCCTGCGAGAAGAGATCAGCTTTTTGCGGGTGAGCTTGACAGTATCCCTTCCGTCTCCTTCCCTATCTTGCTCACATTATAAAAGTATCTGGCAAAATCAATGCTGCTACACTGTGTATTGCTATTAGTGTTAAACACTAATAGAGATACGCAGTGTACTATATTGCAAACTTCGGCATAACTCCCTTTGCCAACATAGGGGGGTGGGGCAGTCAAAATTTTGGACTCTGCCATTTGTAAGGCCTTAGCGGTCTTCTTCCTCGAGGATTTCCCCTTTTTTTCTCTCTATGGCGTTTCCTTTCCCTGCTCGTTCCATCTTCACTGTGTCCCATTCCACCTACTTTGCCCACCCTTGAAATCCTCTTCTGTCTCCTCGTCTTCTGTTTTTGCAAGGGTCTATTAAGAAAATGACAAAATTGAATGTGTACTCATAGTCTTGTTTGTGCGAAAATCAAATGGAGGTTGTGTCCTTTTGGGTGGGGAATGTTTTTTTCCGCAAAAAAAAAAACAGCTAGAACGCCATAATGAGATGCTCGAGGAGGAGCAGAAAATGACAACGGACATGAGATCCAAAGGACGTTCCAACAAGGTGGAGGCCTCCGTCACCGATTTGCCCAAAAGCCCATGGGCAGGTTCTGAGATGGACCCAAGCTTTTCAAATCCTCCTCCTTTCACAGGAAGTCGACCACCTCGGAAGTCAACCCCAAATTCTGTAATCTCTGAACCCTCATCGAGCCCAAACACAACAACCGCAAACACTCCAGGCAACAGGACTGTGGAAAGGTCGCAAAGTGAGGACTCCTGCCGAAAAAATAAGTTCAATTCTAGTTGTTTCTGAAAAGTTTGACACTGACCGTTCTACTTTACATTGGACTGTACATGTTGATTTGTATTCCGAACATCCGTATTGGGTGTCAAAAGTTGTTCTCCAGTAAGTTTTCCTTAGTATGTTTTCTTTTGACTCTCTCATTTTTGCAGGTAGGAGAGGCATGAGGCACCTTCAAAGCCTTGCTATCACCCACCATTTGGATCGAAATTCCAGTTTTCCACCGGACCACTCGGAAGCTGGTGGTGCTTCAAACAAGGACAAATATTCCTTGAATGAAAATTCCACTATCCCTGAGCAACACCCTGTCGCTTCTTCCAGTCTCCTCTCTAATATTCGAATGTCAAGGAGAGCTTCTCTTAGCAACGGTACGGATCGGAGCTTATCTGCTGACCAGATGCCAGAATCAGCAGAGAAGAAAGAACAATCTAGGGGAGGGAAACTGGGACTTCATAGATGGAGTTCAAGGAGAACAAATTCTTCTCCATCAGTTCCTGAGACCACAAAAAAACGCCATTCTCGACATGGCTCCATTGGTAATGTGGATGCTTAATATCTGTTTCGTTAACTCTAGTTGTTTGCCATTTTCAAAAAATACTGTTTATTGTTCACTGTCAATTCTCATGATTCCAATTCAAATTTCATAAAATTACATTGTATTGTGTTTTCAAATCAGGTCCAGTACTGTCTTTCACCAAATATGAATGTTTATTAAACAGACTTAGATAAAATATAGTGTGGTTCACTCTAGCCATAGTGGTAGCTGTAGGTTCAGTATACACGCAAAACCTTTTTCCTTTGGAGAAAAGTTAGGAACAGAATTGAGACACGTCTGAAAACAAAGGTCTTCCTGAATGTTTTTTCCTTCTTCTTTCACAGGGGACCATTCCGGGTTTGTGGTTCCAAATCAAATCCCCCCTTCAATAATGAAAGTAACTCCTGTGGAACGAACCACCAGTGGGGTGAGAGCCGCGAAGGCAGCTGCTGTTGTGGCAGCGACCGGGGGACACAGAATAACGAGAGTTTGGGAAAAAATGAAGGGAATGTTGAAACATAGCAAGCCGAGCGAAAAAGGTGGAAAGGTACGATGTGTGTTCTACACAGAAAAAATGCAAAATGGTTTCATTTTTTTCTCTTTGGACATCTGGTGACTCCTCTGTCACCTTCAAAGTTACTTGATGGTGATTGTTGGGATTAAATTCCTTCTTTTGCAGCTGCCAGGTGGCAGTTCTCTCAGCAATCGACTCCGTTTAGGAGTAATTCCACCGGAAGATAGGGGGAAAACATGGGTCGCTCTTGCTTGTTCAACAATTGAGGTAAGAAGAGAGATATTTTCTGCTTGAATCTCATTAAATTAACAATACATAACGACTTTCTATTTGAGGATTTCAGCTCTGAACAATACTGAGTTGGGCTTCCGGAGTATTCTTTAAATAGGACAACCCTCTGTCCCGCTCTCGTTATCAGCATCTTCTTCGCCAGCCCTCCAAATTTGCCAAGTGGGTGCTAAACTTCAGCCCATTTTTTTATGCTTTCTCTTTTCTTTTTTTGCCTATTGCACAGATTTTTAGTTCATTTTTTATGCTCCAATTTCAGCTTTCAAGTTCCACTTTTAGTCGAATGCCGTTTAGAAAAGAAGTGCAGTTTCTCTTATTAAATTTTGTTTCGTTCACTCTGAATAACCTTTGCTGTGAAAAGTCTTCTGCCGAACGTGAGAAAGTCTTTTGACTATTTTGCAGCGAAATTGAACGGGATGTGAATCGAACTTTTCCTCGGCATAGCAAATTTCAAGAGGAGCGTGGGCCAGGTCAAAAAGCTCTGTTTAATGTAATTAAGGCTTATTCTGTAAGTCTCTTTGCCATCCTCCAGCTGTCGATCGCTTTTAATTCGAATACAAGACTATTTCCGGTTCACTTTATACCTGTCATTCTGACTTGAGATTCAAATTCAACATGTAAAGGAGTAACAAAGAAAGAGGCCTGGGCAATCTGGGTTGGGGAAATGCAGGTGATGGATGAGGAGGTTGGTTATTGCCAGGTGAGATGTTCTCTGGAGCAGGAAGGAGCTGTGTTTATAATGAATGTTAGAACAGTTGGTTCAAAAAAAAGCATGGAAAAAAGAAAGGTTTTTTTCCTCATTTTCGCGGCTAGTATTGTTTGGCAGGGTATGGGGTTTGTGGCGGCCACCCTTTTGATGCACATGGGGGAGGAGGACGCATTCAGTTGCCTTGTCTACCTCCTTTACAGCTGTGGACTTAGGGCGGTTTTTTTGCCAGACATGGCTCAGGTAGGACATACATGTCTCTTTCTCTCCAGTGCCGCGCTCTCTGCTTTTCACTCTCCCTCTCCCGCTCCCTTTCCCCCTCCCCCTCCCCCTCCCCTCCCCCTTCCCCTCCCTCTCCTCCCGCTTCTCCCGCGGCCTCTCTTCCCTATCTGGCCCACTTTCCATATCGCGCGCTTTTTTCCTATCGCTTTCCCTGATCTCTGGTAGGGGATCATGTGAGTTTTGCCATGTTATGAAGAAAGTTGCAGAAAGAGTTTTCCTTCGGGGAGGGGTTTGTTGTTTTTCAGTTACAGGTGAGGCTCTACCAGCTCTCCCAGTTGCTGATGGAGTGCCTTCCTCGCCTTCACGAGCATTTGGAGAAGCTCGAGATCAAACCTGTAAACTTTTAACTCAACTTTTACACGACAGTGAAGTCTATTTGAAGCCCCATAATGAGAATCTAGCCTCAGGCATATTCTGTGGTGGACGCTTTTAGTGGGAGGGAGATTTACACCTTTCATCGTAATTAGCTGTAATACGAAGTTTAGGTGCCGGTACTTCAAGGCATACCCATAAAACTAGCGTAAACCAGGAAAATCTTGTGACTATTTTCCCAAGCGAGATTATGTGATCTACAAGCGTGGCGTGAACACACTATTTTTCACATCCATTTTTTAAATCGATCATTTATTTTACTGGGCGTTGAATAGAGTTTAAAACCGAAATCTATGATAAGTTCTTTGGGATGGGATGGGATGTCAGGTGATGTATGCGGCTGACTGGTTTCTGACACTTTTTGCGAGGACCCTCCCACTCTATATTGTGTTTCGTGTTTTTGACATTATCATCGGTAAGGAGTGTCAAGTCTCTTTAGACTAGAACTTTTGAGCCCGACATCAAATTCTGTACAGGTTTCACAGCAGCAAGGACCTTGTTCTTTTAATATTCTAAAAAATGATCAAATGGTCTGTCCTCCTCGTTGCTGTGTTTTTTTTTTCCCGCAGCGGAAAAGACGTCGGCAATCATATTCAAGCTGGCACTTGTGCTCTTGCAGGTGCAGTCCTTTGCAAGGCTCCTTTTCCTTTTTGGCTTTTTAATCAAATCCAACATTGGTCTTGAAGTAAACATGCTTTTTTTTTTAATCGAGTCTAATAACGGGGATAAAGTTTTTTTTGTTTTAATAAAGTAAGCCCAACAATGGAGTAAAGTGGCTGGAGCTGAAACTGATAGTGGAACAACACCATCACCATCCACAATTATTCATCTGTACGAAAACCAATAGCGTGGATGTGAAAATATGTTTACTCATAAAAAACAGCCTTTAAGGACACTAGTTTTTGTTTTGCACATTGTGGGTTTGCATTCATCTGCTGAATCCACACTGAATAACCTGGACACTGAATCAGTACATAATTAGTGTGATTTAGGCTTATAACAGTGGTTTCCAGTATATAGCTGATTGCAAAAATCTGTGTTGGTTGGGCATGGTAGGTTTGCAGGCACCAGCTAAACAGCTGCTTGGAAATGGAGTTTGCGATGTACTTTTTACGTACGGATTTGCCAGAGCAACTTCAGGTCAAATTTCTCTCGAGAATGCCGAATGTTCAGTTGTGGGTTTTTTTCCCTCCTCAACTCCTTGGGTCTTCTCGTTCTGACTTTGAAATACGGTTTGTGATTCACATTCGATGTTTACAGGCTTTGGAGGATTCCGAGTTGGAGGAATTGCTGGGGAAGGCACTTCGAGTGGAATTGCCTTTTGAGAGTTTGCTGCGATTAGAAGCAGGTAAACAAACATTTTTTTTTTTTTCTTGTGAATCAATCCGTTTGTGTTGTGCTAGTTTGGGATTGCTATATATCGAGAATTTACTCACCGTGTGTAATCATAGTCAATCAAAAAAACATTTAAAAACACTCTCTCCAATTACTCACGGTAACATGAGTGATTTCCATACATATAGTTTCCCTATTAGTGGCCTGATGCAACAATAATACTGGCTCGTTCCTGTAAAGTTTTGTGTTATGGATACCTTATCAGCTGGATATTTCTGCACTTCTGCGGTATTCCTGCGTGAGAAAACACGTCGATGACATGTATATGGCGGGGCCATTTTCAGAATATGAGCTCTTGGCCGAGGAGGCGGCCATGGCGGCACGAGAGGTCCAGGCGGCGGCAGCAGCCAGTGAGGCGGCGGCAGCTTCGTGGGAGAAGAGCAGGGAAGCCCTCGAGAACAGGCTGCTTAGTGCACTCCAGGTGGGCAAGGAGGCATAATACGGGGAATGACTCGCTCTCTCTCTCTCGCGCTCTCTCTCTCTCGCTCTCTCTCTCGCTCTCTCTCTCTCTCGCTCTCTCTCTCTCTCCCTCTCCCTCTCACCGTCTCTCTCCCACTCTCCCTCTCTCTCTTTCCCTCTCACTCTTCTTTCTGTCAATTTTTTTCTTTCCTTTTGTGTATGTTGGTTGCTTAGTGATTCCTCATGTTTTATTTGATTTTAATTTGCGTGAAGAGGTGAGAGTAAGACTCGGGGCTTTGCCGGGTTCTCGGTGTCTGCAGGCCCAGAAGGCCGCCGAAGATGCGGCGGAAGATTTGCAGCGCCAGGTGCAGCGCCTTCTGGAGGGAGACAGAGGGACTTTCGGACGAAGCTCTAAAGAAGGCAACGATGTTGAGACCCCAGAGAATGACAAGGATGAGGACAGTCTGAAAGTTCGTGACGACAGTCAACTGAAACTAAATAAAATGCCACTATGGCTGAGGAAAATATCTGCAGAGGATCTTGAATCAACGACATCCTTGCTGAAAATAGTTGCCACTTTGAGGAATGAAAAGGGAGCCGTATCAGAGGCTCTCTCCAAAGCTGAGCGTGCATTGGCCGACAGACTGCGATTGGATAATGAGCAGATTATGGCTGTGGGAGGAGAGAGTCAGACAGGTAAATCTCTAGAAGGGCCATCTGAAAGAGTAGCTGTTAATGATTCTGAAAGCACCGGTCTAGGGCTTTCAAAAGCAGCCATGGGATACAGAGATACGGAGCTCAGTCAACTCCATGCAGGCCAGTTGACTTATGGCAATCCGGAAGGGCTTTGGCCAAAGGACGGAGTAGTATTAGCTGACTAGAAAAAGGGACATGGGAGCAAGGAGTCAAATTTAAAAAGATGCGCTCTCTGTTGAATTCAACACGATTCACTCACCCTACAAGGATTGCTGGTTTTTTTCCTGAGAAGGTGAGAATGGATGTGGGTCTATGACAAGCTGTCGCAAGAGTTAAGCTGACTGTAATCCACGTAAAATTGCATTTTTACTGCGCATGGATGCAATCGGGGTATACATGTATAGTTGAGCAGTTTTTTTAAGGGACATCTGATAATTTGATGCACAGATAGGGATTGAGAGAGAGGAAGACGAGAAGTCCAGATAGGAACCCATGTAACTTTCTGGAGGATATGCCTCAATTATTATGACTCCATGGAACTAAATTACATCAAAGGTGTTTGCAAATTTTTCTTACCGATGTTTCCTTGCTATTGAACTTCTGGCATTCAGTAAGAGATTTTCGCTGATGGCCAGGTTGTACAAATAGAAGCCCATCAATCAATGAAACACACTTGTTGGTAAACGCACAACTACCTGAAATTTGTCGGTTTATTTATTTATACTTTCTATCTAGATTATTTGAAGTGAAGTGGCTGATTGTCATTGGTTGGAAGACAAACTCAGAACATGAGCTGCGCAAGTTGTGCTTTTTGGAAAAAAATAATTTATATGGAAACCAACTCCAACCGGTGTACCATTTGGCGATATGTTTGAATTTACTCAATTTCATAAATGTCCAAAACCACTTAATTTGGCAGGAGGTCTTCCGGTGGTGAACGATATAGTTTTGACGGTTGTTTCATTTGTTGGTGTGCGCGTCAGGATTTTGACAAAGATATACACCAAAAAAGATACTAGCAAAAAATTAAAACTATGGAGAAAGGGGTCAAAGGCCGTGAGTAAGTATCTATGCCACGCTAATAGTAACCACTACAGAACGTGCACCGGTTGATGTGGCGGTAAGTCATGAAGTCTGAGGCTGTCATTCCACCGCCGTGCTTTGAGGAATACAGAGCGAGGCTTGAGCTCGCTGAATTGCGACAGCGATCTCAGCTCATTCAATAGCAACATAAATATATTGTCAGTAAAAAGCTGAGAGAATAGGTGGGGGTGGGCTTCCAGGTCCACTAGCTTTTCAAGTTCTTCGAGGAAAGGATTCAAAGTCTGAATGCTTTCGTGGCATGAAGTTGTCAGCTCGGTCACGAAGCGTGTAGTTCCTTTCTTTGGATCCTTTTCCCCACCCCTCTCTCTCTCTCTTCCTCTCTCCCCTTCCTCCTGCCAATTCTAATTCACTTGAGAATATATATTATATATATATATATATATATATATATATATATATATATATATATATATGTATATATATGTATGTGTCTATATATATAATGTAATGTATATATATATATAAATATATAAAGTTTTTGATATATTGAGAAAATTTTTGATATATTGAGAAATTAGTGTGATAGAGACATTAAATTTCAAGGGGTGGGTGTAGAGAATGTGAAGACATATATATATATTTGTGTATGTTTTTGTGTATATATATCATACATATATATGTTTAACATATTACCTGTAATATATACCCACAACTGAGATCTGATACCAGCAAGTGTTTCTCAATATCTCATCTGAAAATCGTTTAAATTTCTTAAAAAAATTGGCATTCACATTCAGTTTCGAAGTTGGACCATAGTCAAATGCCTTAAGATGCAAGGCTGACAACATAATTGGAGGAAGTTATTATCCATCATTTATTGTATAGTTCCAAATTTTAGTTTTTCTGCCATTGTAAAAATAATTGGTCAAACTCAAGAAAAACTAACTGATCTTCCACTCCGCATTGCATCGCCGAAGCTAGCCTAAAAGTATAAAATGATAGAACTTCAAAAAAGCAGAAGCCTAATCGACTTCGCGAGCCAACTGGATTTTGAACGAGTACTAATTTTATTCAATACAATTTGATACCAGAAAAAAAGAAAAAAAATCTTGCATCATATCCATAGAATGATTTCTTCATTGTTGAAGACATTTCATTTGTCTCTTCCTGCATTATCTTCATATTGGTTGCATGGTGGAATCTCACCAACATGGAGGCGGTCGAAGTAGCACATGTTCAGTTTCAACAGAATCTGGAGACGAGAGCTGAAGGACAGAGTAAAGGATCCTGGCTGGTCTTTCACAAGGTCTCGAGAATATCAAAACTTGTGACAACAGTGACCAGGGTGGAGCAAAAATGAGACAGAACTAAACTGCAGACACCGAGATAAGCAAAGCTCCCAGTTCCCAATTTCTCTATTCTTGCCAGCAAATAAAAAACGGAACAGATACAAGATTTAATCTACCAGATTTGATGCACAGAGAAGTTAAGCTTCCTGCTTGTAAATGTGAACCAACATAACGTAGCCTCATACATCATCCGTGACACTGTAGAGCTGCAGATGTCAGCCCTCAAGTTCATACTCCTACCACCGCTTCTGCAGTCTGATTCAATAGCTGACTTACCTCTTTTTGACACAACTTATCACATCTATGCTACTGCTCATGGCCATTTTCCTGTTGCAATCTGCACAACGCAGAGAAATTCTCAGCTGACCCAACGTCAAAGAATTAAGCACTCATATTAGCAGATCAAGTACACTGTCATGGCTATCCACATGCAGTCACATGAAAACGCCTTGTATGAAATTCCAATATTTCCAGCAATACACCCGTCACACTTACGGACAATTGCATGCAGGGACAATGCTGCTTATGACGAGCCTACAAGAAAGGTCATGTGATGGAGGATACAAGATCTCGAAGCTGAGGCTTACTGTCATCTTCTATCACAGCAAATGATGGCCTCAATGGAGCAGGACCGGCTGCTAAACGTACAGAGCCCAATGGGGTGCTTTCCATTACAAAAGGTTGCCGTATATCTTCATAGAACCGATTTTCAAAATATCGCCCGAGGAAAGGAAAAATGGAGAATTGGAGAATCAAGTGCAATGAGAACAAGAAATTCTTGAAAGTATCGTAACCATCATAAGCAAATATATTGAACACACACTAACTGAACACACACTAACTGGACACACAACAAACATGCACCTGACTTTCGGTGAAAACAACAACCATAAATGTTGTGAAATGTGAAATATTTGATGCAGAGGCTGTAGGATTTTTGAAATTCATTGGCTCTTCTGAAGTGATTCCCCATGGTATGTGTTCTTGTCACTTTTTTCGCTGAGGCTCTACCTCCACTTCCAATTCATTTTCTGAACCATAAAACCAGTTAGCTAATACCCGCAAGTTCTCTAAGATCAATGATGACGGTGGTAAAAGGCAAGAATAAAAAGACTAAGAAGTTAACGATGTTGTAAATTGTTACCAGTGTTTTACCGTGCGGCAGTTGAACATGCATTGATAAACTATTCATGTAATTTTTTAGGTTTTGAGAACAAGTTATCCACACTTTTTTTTTTTTCGGCACTGGTGCTTTAGCACCGTAGATTGCGTGCGGGCTAAAAAATTGCTTTGAAACTAAAATGCGCTTTGCTGCCTTCAATACTACACTTTACCACCACACATGAGCCCCACACTATTTATGAATTGAGCATCCATATTGGTTTGTATGGTGAAACAGCTAAATCTGTTTTTTTCACTTGCTAACGCAATGTACACTAATACTGGGCAAGGTTTATTAATAACAATATGCATTGAACGATCAGAAGGAAAATATACTATACGTTACAACAACATTTTCCAGGATCATGTCTTTGGTGAATAAATCCCTTTGAGATCGCATTACCGGAACAAAAACAGATAAGTATCAACACTTCAATCTGGTCCTATGGCATGATAAAATGACGAAAAAAAAACGCAAAATGACAAAAAAAACATGATAAAATGACATTAAAATGAAGTAATTAAACAATTTAAACCATTGGCTTAAAAGTGTTGAACGTATCCGAAGGAGTATGAAGAGAACATGAACAAATATCATAGACAATGAAACTTAACAAGTACTAGTGAAATAAACTTAAACAAATGTAGTTCATAGAGAGTGAATTAATCACTTTAAATGGAAACATGATTGATACAACTAACCTTTCAGGACAGTGGCAAAGTTATTATTCTGCTGTTGTTGCAAAGTCACTGGATTTCCATCTTCATAAGGGATAGCAGTTTGTGAAGGCTCCATGGCTTCTGCACACAAAAATATTGCGGAAAAACATGAAACAAAGTGAAGCAATAGAGAGATCGCAACTGCTTTAATATTTTTTAGCACGAGCCTGGCAAGAAAGAGCAAAAACAAACAGCAAGTAAATGGTAAGAAGATAAATATACACAAATCTATTGCAAACTCAGGGATAGTTTTTCGTTTTATTTATTCTTTCTAAAGTCAAACTCACATGCTGATTCAGTGGCACTGGTCGGCTGAAACTTGGAAAGAAAGAAAGAAAAAAAAGAAAGAGTAAAGAAAGAAATCGAACACCAGAGCGAGGTAAGAGCGTTTTAAAAATTGAGTGAAAGCATAACAGGCTACTATCTACGATTACTACAGGCTACTAACCAATACTAAAACTACTACTACTACTACTACTAACAGGCTACTATTTCTTATGTGAACAAGTTGGTTAGAATTGCAGTCTTTTGGGCGTTGACTGCACCACACTCTGGCTCCACAATTTGCTTGAGCTCGTCACTCTCTTCAGAGCTTCCACGGCAGCCGATGGCGCTTGGCAGGAGGTTACGTCGGGAACCTTTATTGGCGTTAAGGAACGTATAGCGTGGGGTTTAGTTTAGCGTTAGCAATTCTAATTTAAATTCGATAATACGTGGACAGTTTTTGACCGCTTACTAAATTAGTGTATACGGTCACTCTATTCTATGTTTAAGCGCAAAAGAATATACTACAGTACAGTACAGTACTGTACAGTACACCGCCAATCGCTATTGGAGTATATAACGCTAATCCGGTGCCCCTAAATTTTGACCCCAAAACCTGAAATAGAATTAATAATGCTATTTAAAGACGTGGACCATAATCTGCCACGTCTCAGGCACTAAATTAGAATCAATAACGCTAATTTTTTTTTGACGCTATTTAATCCTTGACTCTAATAGCGATTGGCGGTGTACTAGTCTGTACCTTTAACTCCGGACTCGTTTCTGTACTTGACAGTACCGCACCACTATTATCGTTCCACAGTTTCGTGGCACTGCTGTATCGGCAACAGGCTTCCCCATACACGAACGCGTCTCACTTCCCCTACGTTTAAACGCTTCTCCACGAGCCAGATTTTGAATCTCCTACTTCCCCTCTCCCATCGTTTTGATCCGTCCTCCTGTCTTTCTGCCACTCTCATCGCCACTTTTCCCTTTTATTTTCCTCTTTAATGGCGCAAGCCCTGCAACCGTCGGTTCTTTTGTCACACTTGTCCTACTCCGTTTCTGGTACTTCTCCCGATGGACTCGTCTTCCATGGCCTTCGTGCAGAGCCTCCAACCAGCGTCGCCAGTGTGCGGCTTCGCACCACCAAGACTTGCCACGTGGCGCCTGTTCGTCCCATTGCTGAGCCGGCCGTACGGAAGCTGACGATCGAGGAGGCGGGGGCGCCGGCTGTGACGGGCAATGCTCCCGCGACTCCGCCGGCGCCAGCTGTCGCAGCGTCTCCTGCAGGAACACCTGTCATCACTCCACTGGTAAGACGCGCTCTCCCTCACTTTTTGCTTTTTCAGTTTCTGTTTTCTCAGTTTTTGTTTTCTCAGGTTTTGGGTTCTTATTCGCCTTCTCTCTCGATTAGCTTATTTTAAAAGCAGGAGAGGGCGGGCAGGGAGGAAGGGTTTTGCATGGAATCCGTCTGAGTAAACTGACAAAACTTGCCAACATGCCAGCTGGCACTGACTACCACGTGGCAGCATGCTGACGGACCATGTGGACAATGCAGGACAATTCCTAATCTCTCTCTCTCTCTCTCTTTTTTTCTCTCTCTGTCTCTCGTTGTCTCAGTTGCTTTCTCTGTCTTCCCTGTCCCTCTGTCCCTCACTCTCTCTCTCTCTCTCTCTCTCTCTCTCTCTCTCTCTCTCTCTCTCTCTCTCTCTCTCTCTCTCTCTCTCTCTCTCTCTCTCTCTCTCTCTCTCTCTCTCTCTCCTCTCCCTTAGCCTCTCTCTCTCTCCCCCTCTCTCCCCCCTCATCCTCTCTCTTTCCTGCCCCCAGGACCCACCCTTCAGAGCTCTTTCAGAGGAGATAAAACAGCTGTCTCTCTTGCTGTCTCTCTATCCCTCTCTCTCCCTCCCTTCCCTCTCTCTCTCTCACTCTCATCCCCTCCCTCTCCCCTCCCTCTCCCTTCCCTCTCCCCTCCCAGGACACAGCTTCCAGCACATTTTTGGAGGAGATAAAGCGCCTTAAACCGCACATGTTGATGGTGGAAAAAATAGTCTCCGGATTGGCCCTCTCTGAGTTACTCAAGGAGGGAATCTCTCTCGTCAGAAATGTGAAAAAATCTCTCCTCCATCGAATTGCTCTTATACGAGAACCGAGGTCAGTCTCTCTCACTCCCCCCCTCTCTTTCTCTCTCTCTCTGTCACTCTCTCTCTGTCTCTCTCTCTCTCTCTCTTTCTCCCTCTCCCTCGAGCTCGTACCACCTCTACCTCTTGTTGCTCTCGCTAGGGGAAGGGCTAATGAGGGGACTAGCAATAGTCAGTGGAGTAGTTAAGAGATCGTCTGGAAATGTGGACAGCCATCCTTCAGATAGGTTGGGGCCTGCTGACGTGGCAGGTGGAAGTGATAATGGAGGAAAAATAGATTTTAGATAGATTTAGAATTCAAGCCTAAGCGGATTCCCAACCAGATTGGATGGTTGAGAAGTCGAAAAAACCTTCGGAGTCCAAACCTGTAAGTTACAATGTATACAAGGCGGTCACAACATGAGTCCGATACTGATTCTATTGTAATATAAAATATAATAGAGTACACAATAGAGTATAATAAAAAATATAATATAAAATAAAACTTAATATATTATTGTTCCCTCTCTCTCCTTCACTACCTCTCCCTCTCCCTTTTTCTTCCCACCTCCCCCTAACCCTCCCCCTCTCCCTCCCCCTCTTCCCCCCTTTAACGCTCCACAGTTTCGTGGGACCACAGTTACCGCTCCACATTATTTTACCACTGTTACCGTTCCCACAGTTTTGTGTCATTACCGTGACCGCTCCACAGTTAATTAATTCTCTGTACACTAATCTGTACTCTACTTCTGTACTCTGTAGTACGGGTTTACTATCGCCGCTCCATAGTTTTGGTCCACTGTTACCGTTCTCACAGTTTCATATCACGTTTGTTACCGTTCCAGGGTGCATTACCACTCCGTACACAAATCTGTACTCTACTTCTGTGCTCTATCCATTCGTAATTAATTTTAATCACGCAGATTCATGACTTGGCAAAGTTTTGAAACTGAATATTATATCTGAGTCCCAAACATCATTCCCTAAACCCAATATAATGTCTCATTCTCGAACTTTATTTCTTAAACCCAAACATTGTTTTTTGAACCCCACATTAATTTCTCAAACTCAAGCATTCTTAATTGAGCCCAAATATTATTTTTCAAAATTATTTCTTAAACTCAAAGATCTACGCTCAAACATGGATAACATGGGTAAGTTGGGTAATGGATAAATCCAAACATTCATATTCTCTCTTTATAACTGGAGCGTTGGTTTCAAGGATATGCCCTCTGATGCCTGGTTCTACATGACAAGAATATATTTGTAAATGTTAACTTTTCTTTGTCTTGTTTTCATAAATTCAGAGTTTCCAATCGTTTTACGTGATAATAATATTTTGTCATTGAAGTTAACTTTTTCTGTCTTGTATTCATAAATACAGAGTTTGCAATCGTTTTACTTGAAAGTATTTTTTTTTTTTAAAGTTAAGTTTTTCTGCGTGTATTTTAATTGATTAGTTTTCTAAAACAGAGAAACTACGTATAGTGTTTCCACACATTTTTGCACACCAAAACTAACGTTGGCCGATGTGGGTAAAATTTTTGGTTTCATTGTTTAATGTGACTGGGGAATTTTGTGCCGATGCTCATTCAAATCAGGGACTTAGTCAATAAACCATCAATGGTCTCAAAATAAATGTAGGCAATGGAACTGATACAGTAAACACTTGCCTCGTTTTGATGATTGTGTTTGTGTTGTTCTTCAATGGTTTCCAATCTGTTTTAAGCGCAAGTCTGTTTATTTTAGTATCTTATGCTTTATATCTTGTCTTAATCCTCGATCCACGATCCTCAATCCTCAATCCTCGATCCTCGATCCACGATCCTCATTCCATGATCCTCGATCATCGATCCTCTATCATCGATCCACGATCCACGATCCACTATCCACGATCCTCCATTCTAGATCCTCGATCCTCGATCCACCATCCACGATTTCAATATTCGATCCACAATCCTCGATTCTTGATCCTCGATCCTTGATCCACGATCCTTCGATCCCTCGATCCCTTGATCCCTCGATCTCGATCTTCGATCCTCAATCCACGATCCACGTTCCTCAATCTTCAATCCTCAATCCTCGATCCTCGATCCTCGTTCCATGATCCACGATTCTCTATCCTCGATTCTCGATCCCCGATCCTCGATCCTCGATCCTCCTTCGATCCAAGATCCACAATCCATGATCCACGATCCTCAATCCTCAATCCTCGATCATCGATCCTTGATCCACGATCCATGATCCACGATCCTCGATCCCCGATCCTCGATTCTCGATCCACGATTCTCGATCCACGATCCACGATCCACAATCCTCAATTCTTCGATCCCTCGATCTCGATCCTCGATCCTCAATCCACGTTCCTCGATCCTCAATCCTCAATCCTCGATCCTCGATCCTCGTTCTATGATCCACGATCCTCTATCCTCGGATGGTTATCTGCGCAATTCTCTTGCCCATGTTTATCCTTTTCTATTCCTTATTGTCGATTATCGCTTGAAGTCTTTGATATGAAACCCTACTGCTTTAGATTGGGTGGTTTCTTCAGCTCATCTTTATGCTTGCTCAACCTTCGGGGGAAGATCCATTGAGGCTTCAAATGTCTGTCAATCACTATGAAGGACCACTCAAATTTCCCCAACTTTCTGCAATTTTGACTCAGGCAAAAAACATTTTTTTTGTTATTTGTAACTTTCTATGGTTTGTTTGAACCTGCAAGGAACTTTACGAAATAGGATTCAAATTCCCTACTTTAAATACGAGTTTTAGATGTGGAACCAAATTTTTTTGGCACTTCCGAGTTTCTGTTTTTCTTTTTTTTGTTTCATTTATTGCTTTATTACTTCAGACATATTTTTGTTTCTCTGCTCTCCGCATGTACCATGCAAACTTTTTCCCTATGTGTAAAGTTCATTGATGCCCACGTAGACTGATGATTGGTCCACTTCAGCTTATCTATTGA
This sequence comes from Zygnema cylindricum, assembly GCA_037447655.1. NCBI lineage: Eukaryota > Viridiplantae > Streptophyta > Zygnematophyceae > Zygnematales > Zygnemataceae > Zygnema > Zygnema cylindricum. The sequence goes on along the minus strand of JBBHKE010003115.1, from coordinate 48,893 downwards.
TACTCATCTATATCCAAATCAGATACTACTAGTAGGTACTCATAGTTGTCTGAATGGCCAAACCAATTATATAGTGGATTCCTTAAGGATCCTGGACCAAAGTTTCCAAAGTTTAATAGTTTCGATGCTTAGCTATTGTTGCCCATGTTAGGACAAAGCTAGAGTTTCTGGGTAGATTTTGAAGGATGAGTCACATAATACTTTCTACATTTTTGCTTAAGATAAGGTGTGAGGTTCTCATTTTTGGAGGGGGAGACAGATGGCAAGTTTTGCCATTGGACTGGAGGGAGATCCTGATACATCCGTGGATATTCCAGAACTTGTCGATGACGAGGATTTTGGGAAATTTTGCATCAGTGAGGGCAAGTATGTAATGTGAATATTTTCGTAAAAGAAAGAATTGACTCTCGTGTACCTTTTTCTCATTCCGTCCACTCCTCTTGCTCTCTCCTCTCCCTTGTCCCCCCCTCCCTCCCCCTCTCTTCACTCCTCCCCCGACTTCTCCCCTCATCCTCATCTCCATTCCCCCTTCCTCAACTCCCTTCCGATCCAAACCCCAACCCTTTATCCTCGACCCTCCATTTATTCCCTTTTTCCTCGTTTCCTAAACCCCCTCTACTTTCCCTCTTATCCTTCCATCTTTTTTTTCCCCTCTTTTTGTTCCTCCTTTCCTTCCCTCTTTCTTTTCTGCTCTTTTCTTTCCGCCTTCTTTTCTTTCTCTCTCCCAGACTCTGTGTAATTGCTCTTTTCGAAGGCCCCTCTAAAGCTCTCGACAATCTGCGGAAAGTTGCCTCAGTTCAGGTGAATGGAGGACAATTTCCTTCTCGTTGATCGATATCGAAAAGCATTCAGGTTTTCGATCATTCTCGGAGTGCCACCTGGCAGTCTCCCGACAGTCGTGGTCATAAGTCCCGCGAGAAAAAGAATTGTCTTTTTAGGGAGGGAATTTACCGCAGAAGGTCTACAGGCTCTTTTGGAGGGAATTTTGGCAAAGAGAGTGGGAACTGGCCCTCTCGAGGTAGGAAAATAATAAAAAACAGTGAATAAGTAATAGGTAATTAAGCGAAATGGAGTCAGAAATGGGGTGTCACACAAACTCTTTTGAAATCATGCTTCTAACCAAAATAGGTTTTTAAAACCTGGAAAGGACTTGCCTTTGTGAATTAGACTGGATAAAGCAGAAAAAGGGACAATCTCTCCGACTTCGTGGGTGACTATAGGTAAGAAAATAGCTTATTTTGTGCTGAAACACGTAAATTTTTCCAAACTATCCCACAGTTTTAAAAAATCATGAAATCTATTCAGAAAACACTTGAAATCTTATTTTGAAATTATAATGTTTTTTGAAAAATAAAATGGCAGGTTCTCCCATCCTTTTTGGCTTCGAAGAAGGCGAAACCCATTCAAGAAGAAGCACCAATAGAGGAGGAGCCCGTGGTAGAGGTAAAAGACCTCTATTGGAAATCGGCGATATTCAACTTATCGCATGGGCGCCAAAGTGTTAACTTTGGAAAATGGCCAAGCCGGGGATCAAACCCGCGACCTGTGCAAACTGTACACTAGCTCCACCAACTGAGCTACCCGGCCGATGTGTACGCAAGCACCTAATGCCGTATTTATACGGCGATTAGTGGCGCACTGGCGAACCACCTTACAGCGCGATACACACGTGTGGAGTCCAAAGTGGACAGTTCTCCAACAACCTCTCCATCAGTATTTTGAACTTTTATGTTTGTCGTTTAAGTCGGTAAAATTTGTCCTATAGGAGTCTTTAACTATGCATGTTTTGACAATTGGGGTTCATATTGGTCTCAATGGAAAAAATGAAGCACCTAGTATTACTTAATTGCGTCTTTTTTTTTTTTTTCGTTTTCGAAATGAAAGGTTGGACCTCGTGATTAAAAAATACAAGAAACAAAGGATGGTTTAGCAGAAAAAAGAAAAAGATTTACGAGAAAAAAGGGGTAAATTGGGAGCAGGAGTTCAATTTGGATGGCATCCTTGGTCAAGAAGTGGAGGGAGGAGACGAGTTAGGAACCAAAGGACAGTGACTAGAAGAGGTGAGAGGGAGAGGATGAGAGGCTCAGAGGACACAGTTGGGATTCTTAAGGAGTGAAAGGAGATATGCAACAGAGAGAGGGTGCAATTGACTGGGATTCGTATGAGAGTGAGGGAGGGAGGGAGTAGAGGAGAGGGAATGGGTGGGAGGGAGAGGGCTACGTCACAGATTTGCTGCCAAATGCATATGTTGCTTCTAGTAAAGGAATAAAACTGTGTGAGGTTCCTACTGGAAGGTCCTCATGTTAGTGTTATCTTCTTGCACTCATTTTTGTCTCAAAGTCATGATATGAGGAGACAGTTTATCCAGTTTTTAAATATATCCGAAATACTGTCATAAAGATTTCTTATCACCTAAAACCCCTCTTTTGAAATGGGGGCCAAATTTCTTTTGTAACTCGTTTGAAACCATAGGAAACTATGCGGAATGAAATGTTTTCCGCGACTATTTTTCAAGTTAAACTGGGGAGAGAGAGGGAGAGAGAGGGAGAGAGAGGGGGAGAGAGAGAGAGAGGGGGAGAGAGTTTGATGACTAAAATGACCTCTTCTTCAGCAGGTGGAGAAGGAGTTGGAGGCTGAAGAAGTCAAAAGGAGGGAGGAGGAAGAGGCTGCGAAAGCCGCTGCAAAGTCTACCAACAAAGAGAAGTAAAAAAAGAAGACGAAAAGAAGTGGAAACAAAGATGAACTGTGATTATCCATCTCGACATTATCTTATTTATTAAGACAAATTATCAATTAATACAAAAAGGTTATTCTACTTTTTGGAGGAACAATGAACGGAACGGAACTTACCCTGTGACAGTTTAGTTTGGCGCGCAGAATACTCAAAGGTTTGGTTGGGTGCACTCTGTACTCGAGGTCTTGTTTGACGCACGAGATACTAGATGTTCTCAAGCGTCTACCGCTCGACATTTGGAGGGTTAGCCTTCATCCAGGTTGGCACAACAATTGTCAACAAAAATTTTCGCCAAAATCACACAAAGCTTCCTATTGTCCAAATATATACGAAAAACTCGCAAATTTGTTATTCTCAACATTCCCACCTTTCATTTCCGTCGAAAATTTTGAAATTCTGAAACTGCCCAGCACAAAAAAAAAATTCCAATACAGGTCATTCGCAAAACTCGTTTCATTTGTCCCTTTATTTTCACCGTCAACTTTTCACTCAAAAGAACACACCCAAATAATGCAAATAATCTAAAAAATTCCCAGGAGCTCCAAGCACCCACACCCTCTATTGAAATTCTCAGCGCACCTGCCCTTAACCTCGCTTGGGAGGCAACGAAGCTCCCCTCATAGATCTCACAAGGGAAAGGGGACAAACAACATCTGTGCACATGGATCTCGCTCGAAGGGTAATAGTCATTCACCTCATCATGAGCATAGATTCTTGGATAAGTCCATTCTCGCCGGGATTGGAACAGTATGAAGACAACCCCCGGACCATGAATACAAAGGATCTCCACATTCGAGACATTCATTATAGAGAAAGAGAATCGTGCAAACAGTGAAGAAAGAATAACAAAAAATGGTCTGCGAGGTAGAGGCTGCTTGAGGAAAAGGGCGAGACATAAGTCGCAGACATCACAAACGTCACGATGGGCATCGCGACCATCGTGGGGTGCGAAGGATTTTATCGGTCAACCACAGGAAAGGTGGTGAAGAGGAAATTTTTGGAGGCAACAATATGGTGGCGACGCCAACTTAATCTGATGACACAAGTGGAGATTGACTTTGTTGACCCCTGTTACTAAAGATTTTGCCAGAATATAGACGACGTCTGACGAGATAAAGTGAAATATTTAATTATTGTTGACATTCTTGTTGCGATAGACTTGGTCGACAATGGCATGTCAACAAAGTTACGAACAAAAAATGAAACTGGAAGCATTACAAGAGAGGCATCAAGTATTGCCACATAGAAGTGGAAGGAGGATAATTTCGATTTGGGGGAGGTTAACGACAATTTAAGAGATCATATTTATGGATGTGTCTTCAAATTGAAAAAGGAAATAATCAGAGTAACAAAAAAAAAAACCCTTGCAAGAGCCATTGCTTTAGATGATCATATTTAAAAATCATTGGCATTCACTTCAACAATGATATTAAACATTAAAATACCGACCTTGATAAAAAGCAAGCATTAAATATAAAACACATTATTATAGTGTGGACAAATGGTTATGATTGGTAATCATGACAAAAATTGCTATTTCGCTTTCAACTGTTTGTATCCTCAAACATGCAACCAATAGCTGAAAAAACCCATGAGGGATTATGGATATAAATGAAACACACATGTATTGCTAGTTGTTATATAGTTATATTTTTTTAGTCGTGAAATGAAGTACATAAATTTAAAAGTAACAACTTCACTTACGGTTACTAAAAATTTATACTAGTAGATTTCGTTACCGAGAACGTTCCCAAAAAAAAAAACAATGAGACTAATAAAGGAAAAAGTTAAACTTCTGTGTAGGTATTTATACTAGAGAATTTAACAGCAATTGGAGGGGGTTTA
>JBBHKE010003115.1:0-44304 GCA_037447655.1 Zygnema cylindricum | reverse complement strand
GATCCTCGACCCTCGATCCCCGATTCTCGACCCTCGATCCCCGATTCTCGACCCTCGATCCCCGATTCTCGATCCCTTATCCTTGATCCATCCTCGATCCATTATCGATCTTCAATCCTCGATCCTCGATCCTCAATCCTTGATCCACGATCCTCGATTCTCGATCCTCGATTCTCGATCCTCGATCCTCGATCCTTGATCCTCGATCCACGATCCATGATCCTCGATCCTCGATCCACGATCCTCGATCCACGATCCTCGATCCTCGATCCATGATCCTCGATCCTCGATCCTCGATCCACGATCCTCGATCCACGATCTACGATCCTCGATCCACGATCGTCGATCCTCGATCCTGATCCTGGATCCTCGATCCTCGATCCTCGATCCTCGATCCTTGATCCTCGATCCTCGATCCGCGATCCTCGATCCGCGATCCACGATCCATGATCCACGATCCTCGATTCATGATCCTTGATCCACGACCCTCGATCCATGATCCTTGATCCACGACCCTCGATCCTCGATCCTCGATCCACGATCCACCATCCTCGATCCTTGATCCTCGATCCACGATCCTCGATCCATGATCCTAGATCCTCGATCCTCAATCCACGATCTTTGATCTACGATCCACCATCCTCAATCCATACTCGATCCTCGATCCTCGATCCTCGATCCTCGATCCACGATCCACGATCCTCGATCCTCAATCCTCAATCCTCGATCCTCGATCCACGATCTTCGATCCTCGATCCTTGATCCTCGATCCTCGATCCTCGATCCTCGATCCTCGATCCTCGATCCTTGATCCACGATCCACAATCCTCGATCCTCGATCCTCGATCCTCGATCCTCGATCCTCGATCCTCGATCCTCGATCCTCGATCCACGATCCTCGATCCTCGATCCTCGATCCACAATCCTCGATCCTCGATCCTCGATCCACGATCCTCGATCCTCGATCCTCGATCCTCGATCCTCGATCCTCGATCCTCGATCCACGATCCATGATCCTCGATCCTCGATCCACGATCGATCCTTGATCCACGATCCTCGATCCTCTATCCATGATCCTCGATCCTCGATCCACGATCCTCGATCCTCGATCCTAGATCCACGATCGTCGATCCATGATCCACAATCCTCGATCCTCGATCCAGCAAATTTGGACGAAATCAAACACATGGAAAACGAAATGGCAACCAAAGGTCAGTTGACATTGTATATTTCTCAAATGAAATTAGACTTCTTTTAGTTAAAATTCAACAGTTTTTAGTTTGAAGTTGTACAGTTGTTCTAAGAATTGTTTAAGTATAGCTGTCAGAAAAGAGTTTTGTAGAAAAAAACTGTAATCTAAATGTTCAAACGCGTTATCAGAAAAATCTTGGAAAAAAAATCAAAATACAGCTGTAACAATGGAAACTTAAACTCTTTCTTTTGCTGCAGTGCCTTTTTTTGTCTTTCTCCACATCTCTTATTTCATTTCATTTCCAATTCTCAGTTTCTTATTATGCTATATCATGTACTGTGTATTACGTGCTGTTCTGATTGATTGTTCCGTACTTTTTTTTTGTTTCATTTTTTTTGGAAGTTACTCGTGCATTGAGCCATGCTCAAGAATATCGCAGAGATAGGTCATCTCGCAGGTGCCATGTCTAGAGGATGCACTGTGAATAGCGAAAACCAAAAGTACATTTCTCGGGTAACTCGGACAGCTAATGCCGCAGCAACAACAGCCGCATTACGAGCAGCGGAAGAAAAGGAAATGAGCATGGCTGCAACTCTCGCAACCATGCCGAGGTAAATAAACTTAAATGAGATAAATTTGATTGAAATAGGCTTTGATCAGTCATTATCTTTTTATCTCTTTGTCATTTTATGTGGATTTGGAGAATGATGTATGTTTGTTTTTTGACTTGCGAAGCGGTTTTTTGTAGCTGCAGTTGTTTTGAGCTTTTTGCCGCTTCAATGTCTTTTCAAAAATTTACTGAAACTTACGCTTTTTACAGGAAAATGTGAAGGATTCGATGCAGAGGAAGTGATTCCAAAATTATTTTCTTTATATTGACTCTCGGGATAAGGGAGATCTACTGGCTGTCGTCGCTGATATGTATGCCTTATACTGAAACGCAGAGGTAATTGATAATTTTTTTCTTCTTTTGGTTTTTTGTTTTTGTGTTTTTTTTTTTTTTGCTCGCGTATTATTATTTAACAGTAGCTACTCTTAGTATTAATTATATGTTATTATTCAGTAATAACAGCTATTATTATTGTTATTATTTAATAATAACAACTCTTATGATTATTTAATAATACCTACTTTTATTATTATTTAATAATACCTACTCTTATTGTTATCTAATATAACTACTCCTATTGTTATTTAATACTAACTACTCTTATTGTTGTTTGGCAATAACCACTCTTATTATTGTTCAACAATCACTGCTCTTATTATTGTTGAACAATCACTGCTCTTAGTGTTGTCTAATAGTCAGTGCTCCTATTGTTCTTTTATAGTCAGTGCTCCTGTTGTTCTTTAATAATCAGTGCTCCGATTGTTCCTTAATAGTCAGTGCTCCTATTGTTCTTTAATAATCAGTGCTCCTATTGTTGTTCCGTAATTACTGCTCTTATTATTGTTTCTGGTCTTATTATTGTTTCTAGTCTTATTACTGTTTAATTTTCACTGCTCTTATTACTGTTGTTTTTACTGTTGTTTTTATGCTTGTATTACTGTTTAATCATTACTGCTCCTATTACTGTTTAATAATCAGTGCTCTTGCTCCTATTGTCGTTTAATAATCGGTGCTCTCACTGTTTTTATTACTGTTTTATCATCATTGCTCATATTACTGTTTAATAATGACTGCCTTTATTGTTGTATTGTAATCGTTGCTTTTTTATTATCACTGCTCTTATTACTGTTTTAGTACTTCCCTTATTACTGTTTTATAATCACTGCCATTATTACTGCTTAATAATCAATATTCTTATTACTGTTTAATAATCACATAGGATGTAGATGATAATAGAGTAGATGATGTTGTAGATGATGGTAGAGTAGGTGAAGTCACAGGTGATGGTAGAGTACATGTTCATATGGATGACGGTAGAGTAGATGATGATAGTGTAGATGATTGATGGTAGAGCAGATGATGATATAGATGATGGGATAGATGATCGCAGATGATGACCCTTCCTCCTTTCTCCTCTTTTCCTCTTCTTTTCCTTGCTATTTCCCCTCTCTCTGTTGTTTACCTGTAGTGTTAAAGCATTCTGTCCCTCGAAGTTTATCAGTCTCGTCTCTCCTCTTTTCCTCCTCCCCATCCTTCTTTCTCCTCCTTGCCTCGCTTTTTCCTTTGCTTTCCCTTTCCCTCCCTCTTTGTGTCGTCCCCCCTCCCCCCCCTCTCCCCCTCTCTGCCAAATGGGGTGCTCAACCCCAATCTCTTTCATTATCCACCATTATCACTGTTGATGAATTAATATTAATCCATTTAAAGTAGAAAAGGTTTTTCTTCGAAGAAAAGGTTTTTCTTTTTTGTGTACCACACTATTTTGTCTGGTTAGTCGAATAATATTATTACTGATTTTAGCAGCTTTATATGTTTCTTTTTTTCTCCTTAACAGGAACTGCACCTATTTTATTTTGGCGCGTCAGATGTGAAAAACACTTTGCATCTCCAGTATCGTTTGTTGAAAGAGAGAGTTTATGTAAAGAAACTTATATATATCCGGTTAAATAATTTTCTTTCACACACTAAATTGTTGAAGAACGTCGAGGTTTCAGTGTCTAAATTGTTTACTCTTCAAGATCTTATGTTATTACTGTATGGTGTTTTACTGTATGTGCTGGACGATTCAAATATTGTTAGAGTTAAATTCGTAAATGAGAAATGACAAACACATGTGATGTTATATTTTGTCCCTTAGTAGACATACTTCACTTTATGTATCTATTCTAAGGAAGTGAGGGGCAGGATAAATTAAAAAGCACGATGGTAAACCATCTGAGTCCGGGGGTACAAAAAGGGTGGCATGGCCAACACATAAAAACTACCAGGGCAATAAAACTAAAGAGAGCAACGGGAACAACAACAAGGCAAATAAAAGCACCCAAACCCAAAATGAAAAGCCCAGCAACACACAAATCCAAAACCACAACTCTAACACCAACTCAATTATCTATCTATGAAAAGCAACCCCGTAAGTCCCCCCAACCCGGGGGAGCAGGTAAACAACAGTCCATGCTAAATATACCCTCATTTGTTTGTTTATTTCGTAGTAAAAAATCTGCTCACAACAATATATTCAAAGGGATATCTTCTGTCCATGTACTTGAATCTATTTATGTGTATTCTATGTATGTATGTTGCTTTGCAGGATAAATTAAAAAGCACGATGGTAAACCATCTGAGTCTTGGGGTACAAAAGGGGTGGCATAACCAACACTGAAAAACAACAATAAAAAACAAAAAGAGCGACAAGAACCCACCCTAAAAAAAGGAAGCAACAACAAGGAAAATAAAAGCACCCTAACTCAAAATGAAAAGCACAGCAACTCACAAAAACAAAAATACAAACCCCAACCCCAACCCTAACTCAATTAAATATCTACGAAAAAAAACCCCGTAAGTCCCCCCAGCCCGGGGGAGCACGTTGAGGGAGTTCCGGAGCACGGCGACGATCCATAACCGCAACAGTCGATCGGAGGAGAATAGAAGCCTGCACTCGTTGTAGAGCCACAGATAAGCGTTGACGGTAAAAAGAAGTAAGGACCGAAGGAGGAGGGCTCCCAGGTCCTCGACGCTCGAAAGCACGTCGAGCACAAGTACGGAGAAACTCGTCCAGTGCAACACCCAAACAACCAAAGATCTCGACCGCCATCGGAATAAAGTCATCCATAGGGTCCCGGTGGGCATAATCACGCTTCTTCGCCTTAGCAGCATCACGAGCTGCCACCCCAAGATGTCGAGCCGCCTGACCAACAACTGTAGATGAAGTAGGGTTCGCCAAAACAATATCACCGAAAATGCGACGGGCACCATCAAGCAAAACAACATCGATCCGACGCGAGGGAATAATATGAGAAACCTCTCGACGCACAGAAAAGCCCCCTTTTGAAGCAATAGTGGCAACGGTGTCTCGAATAGTGTCGTGCGCCTGGATCAAATCTCCCCCATGGGAGCAACGAAGCAAATGGACACCATCGGGCCCTAAGACACGACCACATGCACAAACAAGAGAGCCAAGTAAAAGAGGATGGGGGAGGCCGAGGCGAAACCGAAGGGCAGTGGTGAACTGAGCTGGTGAGAATCTGAGAGTGGACAAAATAGGTGTGGCAAAAAGCCAAGACCCAGAACCAGGTCCACCACAAGAGAGAAGACGGGCACGAGAAGAATCGGAGGGAAGCGCCGTGAGAAGCTCGGATTTAATGGTGGCGACAACCCGGTCGGAAATCGATTTCTGGACACGCTCAACAGATTTTGTAACAAGGGTCGAGAAAATCGGCACATCCACAAGGGAATGGGGAGGAAGAGAACGTGACGCGTCCAATAGAGATCGCTGGAAGGCGAACACACCGTCAGAAACCCGGGGGATAACAGTAGCTAGAACGGGGGTGTCCCCAGCCAAGAAACGGGAAACAAGAGTAGAGGCAATAAGACACCAACTTCCCAAATAGGCAACTGGAGCAACACGAGCGGTCGATAATAGACCCAACCCCCCAGTAGAGACAGGGAGGGATGCCTGAATGCGGGCTGATGGCCCAGACTCGCGATCAAATGCCCCGCGACCTAACAGAGAGTGGAGGACGTCCATGAGGCGATCGTCAAAAGCCGAGAGAGAGGAGAGAAATGTCGAGGTGGGAGGGGAAGTACGAGTGAGGTAAGAAGGGCGGTGGGGAAAACACCTGGTTAACATAGCAAAAGCAACTTGGGGATCGGGAAGGTGAGGAAGGTCGTCCACTTGGGCTAGATCTGTCTGTAAAGCATCATGAAGGAATTGGGTCACGAAAGTATCTGAACCAAGGGGGCAACCAAGCACACGAATGCCATCGGAGGGAGAAGGGGTTTGAAAACCAGGAGGGGTAGTAAACGAAAGTGGAATATCATGAGGAGACCAAATAACACACTTCGACGGCTGAACTGAAAGGTTGAGTTCGGCTAAACGTTCCCTGAAAAAATCATATGCCAACACGACTTGTTCTCTCGGCCCAACAATGTGCTTATCATCTGCGACCGAAGGAAAAAGGCAAGAAGGGAAGGCGGCTGCGGAGGCACGAAGGGCCCGGTAATGGGCAAGGGCGAACAAAGGTTCGCCGAGAGGGTCCCCTTGTCGAGTGCCAGTTGCAGAGGAGAGAGGAATAATATCACCATCGGCCGAGAAGGAAAGGCTGCTTGTCAAAGAATAGAAAGCCCTCACAAAGGGGAACAATTGGACAATCGGAGATGGAGCCGCCATAAGCTCTGAAAAAATCACGTTCCGATCCATCGTATTAAAGGCATTGGAGTTGCGACTTGAAGGACCAACCAATCCGGATGTACATCCAACAAAGCCCGAATCCCATGGACCACGGCCTCACAACCCCCTCTCGTGGCCACTCCAAACTGATGAGGAGAGAAATAATCATGGAAAGCTGGTTGGAGCTGGAGACATATCGCACGAGCTACCAATCTATATAAAACCTCTCCCACGGCAATAGGGCGGATCCCACCATTAGGTTTGGCGATTGCCACAAGACGGGACGCCGTGAGAAGATCACAAATCCGAGGGGGAACATCCCCACTAGCTATAAGGGAACATACTCGAAAAAACACATCGAACCCCCGGGCACCCGATTCAGGGGGCAAAACATCGCGAAACAACTCGTATACTGTGCCCGAGGGGCCCCTTGCTGAAAGGTGAGGAGAAGAGCTAAGAGCCTTAATGAAAACCTCCCGATCCAAAGTAAAACTCTCAGAAGGCTCAAAGGTGTGGATAGAAAGGGGTAAAGGGGAAGGGGCAGGGGGGTGGAGAGCTCGAAGGACCTCAATAGTGGAAGAAGATCCGAGGGCAGGGGTGAATGGCTGTAGGGCCCGAACCGCTCGAGAAAGCTCACCAACTCGGCCTAAGTGAATTGCTCGACGATAAGAGGCCGGGAGATCCGATGGCTTAGGTGGCCGACGTGGTATGAAAGAGGTGCTCGATACCCGATCCTCATGCTCGGCGTGGAGGGACTTCCAGTCACCCCGAAGGAATCGGCGACAACGCGCCATAGTTTCTCTAGCCCCACTGCCCCCTCCACGACTTGGAAGGACTAGCACCTAGAGAGAGAACATAAGAAGTAGGTACCAAGGAGCAATGTCCGCCGGGTTTGAAGAAATGTGGGACAAGGGGAGGCGGAGGGCATCTTGTACTATTGTCCTGACGGCCACAGGAATACGGGTGTACAATCGCGGGCGGGGGGCTCCCAAATCATAAGCTCCCAAAACATCTAACTCACGTACGAAATTCCAATCCTCATTTGTGGGGCCGGACGGGAGTGTGGTCGACAATGATTGAGGAGAGGTGATAGACAAAGGACCACCCAAGATTATACAATGTCGACAACTCCGTGTATGAAGGGAAATGCCGGCCCCAGCGGCAAAAAGGTTGTGACACCCAGGACATTCCAAACGCCTCGAAGGTTTACGAGGTTTGGGCGGAGGTGGGGGAGGGAGAAGGGAATAAGAAGGGCTTCCGGACATGGTTGATAAGTCAAAGACGACATGGGAATTGGGAGGGTGAGAGGAAGAGAAAGCGTGGGAGAGGAAAATGAACCATGTGGGATGGATGGGGAAATTGGTAGGAACCAGAATGTAACATAAAGTTTGATGCCGGAAAAGAAAGGGGCGGGGGGAGTGGGGGGGGGGGGGGGTGTGGGAAAGAGAGGGTTCAAGAATCGGTTTTGGGTGTGTAAGTGGTATAGGTGAGGGGGTGGGGGGGGGGGGGGAGAGGGTAAAGATTTTTTTTTTTTTTTTTTTTTTTTTTTTTTTTTATATATAAATTTTTTTTGTTTTTTTTTTTTGTTTTGTTTTTTTTTTTTGTTTTGTTTTTTCGAGTGATTGTGTATGTGTTTTTGTGTGCACGTTCTGCGTATGATTTTTGGAACTAACTATTTGGGGGGGTGGAGAATTAAGCGATTCACGGGTAAAGTAGGGGAGCTAGTGATGACATAGGGGGATCACACCTGTGGTTTCGCCAATGTGCGTGCAGTTGACTGCGGCCGCAGTCTAGATCCGGAGGTACATGGTTACCGGGAAGATATTCTGTCGCATAATGTAGGAGGAAAAGACAAAAATGTAGGAGGAAAAGACGAAATAGGCTAGATCCGGAGGTACATGGTTACCGGGAAGATATTCTGTCGCATAATGTAGGAGGAAAAGACAAAAATGTAGGAGGAAAAGACGAAATAGGCTAGATCCGGAGGTACATGGTTACCGGGAAGATATTCTGTCGCATAATGTAGGAGGAAAAGACAAAAATGTAGGAGGAAAAGACGAAATAGGCTAGATCCGGAGGTACATGGTTACCGGGAAGATATTCTGTCGCATAATGTAGGAGGAAAAGACAAAAATGTAGGAGGAAAAGACAAAATAGGCTAGATACGGAGGTACATGGTTACGGAGAAGATATTCTGTCGCATAATGTAGGAGGAAAAGACGAAAATGTAGGAGGAAGGAATAAGCTTTATACATTAAACATACTTCAATTCATGTATTTGGTTTATGGTAAACAAATTACTCAACGATCGTATTTCTTCTATGGAAATGACAGGATGGGAGATATAATAGAGTATGTATATTTGTAGGGTATGTCCATGTGTTTATTTTGAACTAAATGTATTAAATCCATGTTAAGGGTCTACGGGAAAAAAAAAATTACGGCAAATGTAGGAATGTCCATGTCTTAGTCGTAGTTAGCAATGCACCCAAACAATCATATTTCTTTTATGGGAATGATGGAATAGCATATATAGTAGAATAGATGAGTTTGTTTGCTAACTTATAAACTAGAAATTCTCTTATCAAAGAAAGTATGTATATGTTTCACATGTGCTTTTGATTAACCCATGTGAGATATTTGAATTAGATACGGTGGGGAGTGGCTCAAAAGTAAGCGAGATATACATATACATAATATGAGATGGTTAAATGTTGTAATAATAACTAGTTTGAGGAAAAATGTATATTTTGCTTCATTCTGACTTTAAAGACCTCACTTATGTGGTGTATTATGAAAATAAACATGTAATTTTTCAGATAATGTAAGAATTGTATGAAATTCAATGAATTTATGGTGTGATCATATTTTCGACTGTTAGTAGCATCCAATTGTTTTAATAAACTTCATGAATATAATCTTAAAACGTAAAGGAAAGGGTTTGTACTCAGATAATGCGAAACAACTAAATTTAAGTTGTAAAGTGTATCATAGGAAAATAAAATTTTAAAGTACAACAGTAAACAGTTCCGGAACATTGTAATTGTACTTTGACGAAAGCACTCTTTCTGCGATCTGGGATGGATTATGAACCACTCAAGTTCTGAATTTTTAGTCCTAATTTGGCGCCAAAAAGTTAAACATTGGCGCCATTTGGCCAATTCGTTTAATCCTGACTCGTTGACCGAACAGTGTGTACGTATTTCAAATTTTCAATGTACCAGTATAGCTTTCCTTGTCAGTAAATTATTTGATTCGTTGACCGACAGAATTGAATCTAGAATGTACGCTACGACAGTTTATGGTACACTTTCCCCACTGGTACGGTAAGCCGGGAAAAATCAGAAATCCTGAAACCGTAACTATTTTTTTTTTAATGTTGGGAATCATATATCGACAGAGGGAGTTCTGCTATATCAACGAGTAGGACAGATTTTCTTAGAATAAGTCAATTTAAAGTACAGCGTGAATCCCTGTTAAAGTAAAGAAAGTACAGTACAGTGCTGTACTAGTGCAAATAAACAAAAAGTTCACGGTCGTAACGCCAAGAAAACATTAACCTTAAGCCTTAATTTTCATATGTAACACCAAATGGATACGCTAATTTGGGTACTCATTCCCACGGTGTAGCCTCTATAGCATGTGTTCACATAGTCGAGGTTTGATCACGTAAAAACAGGTTCGCACGATTTTCATGCGTCTTCATTGCTAGGAATCAATCTGAATGCGCCTCACTTTCCAGTGTCGACACTGTTATCTGACACTTTTTCAGTTTTCAGTTTTTCGTTACTTCTGTCCATTCAGATTTAGTAGAGAATGACACATCTTGTACCTCACATTTGAATATCTCCTGAATTAAAGTAATTGACACTAATCAAACTCTACCTATATTAGCGAAAATCATAGAGGTTTCATTCGATAAAATTTCATTTTTTTTACGAATATGCGTTATTTTTTTAGAATTTTGAACATTTCGTTAAATTTGTATATTTTTCGTGTACGGACGAGGTGTACAGACTGAAATTGTACGAAGGTACTGAATGTACGGGTGGAAATCATACGGACGGACGGAATGTACGGAAAAAAAAAAAAAAAGACGTTCCTTCATTTCCGCGCGCGAATTTGAATTGGATTTGGAGTTTTGGACGTTTCTTCCTTACCAAGGAGCCACGAAGCCACCATTGTAGCCGCCATTGAAGCCCCACTGGAGCTGCCGCTGGTAAACTTTGGAGTTTCGAACTTTCGATTAATAGTTTAAGTTGTCGTATTATATTTCATTTTGATTAAATGTTTTCGAGTTTTTCATATTTTTATTTTATAATTAAGTCAAAGTCGGTCAACGCATTTTAAAAAATCTAAAATTTTGTAAAATGCGCATATGCATTCTTTTTCATGCGTTTCAACCGTGCGCATACTAAGAATGAAACCTCTATGGCAAAAATAAATAAGAGTATCTTTGATTCTATTTTTGGTTCAAGGGTCGTAATATACGGGCGCCGATATAGTGTTATCAACACTAATAGCAATTCACGGTGCATTATTGCACTTGGCTCCATTCGCCCGGACTGGGCTCCATATGTTGAAATCACTAGATTTAGGGGGTATTTTCTAGGTCTGAATAGATTAAGTAAAAGCGTAGGCAGCCTGCCTCCACCTTCTCTCTCAAGCCCCCATACTTGTTGTAGTCACTGACGGAAAGAGAGAGTGGTGGAGCCATGGCTGCCTTAGCTCGATAGGCAGGACTGAAGAGTGATATAAGTCACTCTTAACAAAAAGGTAGAGTCCACCAAGACTCAAACCTCCGACCAGCAGAACGAGGTGTAGCCGTCAGCTTTAACCGGTTTGTCGTAGGAGTTCGTTAGACTACATAGGGTTTGAATGTTATTTAAACATTACTAAGGAACTTTAATCCGATTAACGGAATTAGAGATAAAGAACATAGAGACTAGTTGGAATATGGTGCGAACAAAAAACCCGCACGAAACAAATATACCAGACATTTGTTTTAACGACTAATATTAAAAGTCGGTTTGGATCTGACGGTTCGCATCATCATCGAGATCCCGGAATAGCCGCTTTGGCAGTTTTCGGGCGTGACATGACCTGGCGCCACGTGGCAAGATGGAATTGGAAAGCAGGAATCCCGAGGAGAATGAGGAAAAGTCTGAAGGAGACAGACGTCCACTCCTTGGCCTTGTCGTACACATGTCATACAGAAAGGACATCGGCCATAGTACCTTTCTGTACTGTTTAGTCTTCTGTTTGGTTCGTACGTCAGTAGATAGGGGTTGTGAGAGGGGTTTAGTACTTAGAGAATTAAGGAGGTAGCCGCCTCTCTCCAAATGAGCTTGTATAAATATTGGCATCTTTGCCACTTGATAATTAATCGCCTGGTTGGGCGTTTTCTGTGATTCTTTTCATTGCGGACTCAGGGAAGTCGAGACTGCACAGGGGTGCAGTTAGATTGTCTTGTTGCCTGCTTGGGTGGCAGTGGTCTTAGTTGAAAGTGGGTCAGTCAAAAACTGCTTGGAGGCTTCATGAATTCTATAGTTCAATGGGGGATACATAATTACAGGTTATTGGCCCACCCTCTAGGGTGCCCATCTTTAACGGATCTGGGTTCATTTATTGGGAACCACCCTCTAGGGTGCCCATCTTTAACGGATCTGGGTTCATTTATTGGGAATCCATGATGATAGGGCTTTGTGTGAAAAACGATACTAGGGTATTGTCAGTGGAAAAGTGAAACGACCACCTGAGGGAACTCCACCAGGGTTTTTTGGAGTGAGGTTTCTTGCAGCAGCATCTGCTCCAACGGAGGAGGCAGACGATGGGGACAACAATGTGTCCGAAAAAGGGAAAGGAAAGGAGACACCTTTTACCTTTATCGCCACACGTCCAGTGTGTAGCTAGTCTACTCCATAGGGTTAAAAAACAACTAGTGTTATTAACGCTAATTTGGAATTTTCAAAATTTTCAAAAAAAATATTAAACTCTAGTTTATTAGTAACTCTAATTTGGGCACATTTTTTGCCATAGTGTAATCGGTATAGCGTGTGTTCACATAGTCGAGGTTTGAACATGTGAGAACAGGTTCGCGCGATTTTCAACTGGTTTTATCTTTGGACAATCAAATCTTTTTGTGTTGATGCACTCACTTTTAGGTCTGACGCCTTTAGATGACGCATTTTTTGTACAATTGTACAAAATAACAAACAGTTTTAGTACAGACAGACGCATTTTGTACATTACACTATTTTAAAACTCTCCAAATTAGAGTTATTTACGCTAACTTAATAGTTCCTAAATTAAAGTAAAAAAACATTAAGAGTTATTAACTCTATTTTGGATTCGAGGGTCAAAATTTGGGGGCACATCATTAGCGTTATTAACGCTAATAGCGATTCACGGTGTAGCTAGTAGTGTTGTGTATCAGTAGGGTTTTGGTAATAATCGACATGTATCTTTTTTTGACTTGGCGATAATTGATATTTTGGCACAATGTTTCGAAACTGGTGTTTTTGCCAATAAAACACCTATAATATCGGTTTTTTATGGCGATAACACCTATACCGATAACTATCGGCGATAATTGTATGGTTCGTACCGTACAAGTGTATGCTTTATGCCGTCGTACTGAACCGTTGTTATTCCGTTACATGGATTACAAAACAATTTGCTACACGTGACATGTCACGCTATATAGAGTCAAAAATATTGTTGAAAAAAGGTAATTAATAGTTCACTTCTCTATTTTAGTTAGACTCTAAAGAGAGAGAGAGAGAGGATCAAAGACACTCCATGGTTGCCGCCTTATTTTTGAAGGTGGCAGACTGAAGTAGAAAGCATTTTACCAAAATGTTGACCGTCCAGATTTGAACCTTGGTCTTGAGGAGCCCAGAATAACATGCTGCCTAATCCATTAAGTTGTTGAAATAGAGATACACTAATATGGTTTGAAAAGTATATAAATAACATCGCGACAACTAATTCACACGAAACTGACGACGAGGCGCATGTGAAACAATTCCTACACGGACGCGAATCCGAACCATGTAAATATATTTGATCGGACGGCCGTTGTTGCGGCCGCCACCCGGAATGAGCTTTTGGCCGCCTTTGGAGATACCGTCACGCGATGCCACGTGGCGCCACATTACTGGATACCGGAAAAGATGGGAGGAGGAACCATGGCTCCCGATTTGACAGGCGTCACCTTGAAGGCCATGTCATACAATGGTAATACAAAAAGTACATCGGTCACTGTACCTTCTTGTACTATACAGTGTTCCTATTGGACTAGGGTTTAGTAGTAGATGGCTGTGAGTAGGCAGACCAGGACTTAGTGAAATTTAGGTACCTCTCTCTAAGAGAGCTTGTAACTATAAAGGTCATCTTTGACCAGCCATAACTTACTGCTTAGTGGAGCAAATTCAGTGATTCTTTTTGCATTCAACTCAACGGAGTCGGGCCTTAGGGGAGCAAATTCAATGATTCTTTTTGCATTCAACTCAGGGGAGTCGCGCCCTCACAGAGGTGAGGGTGGTCCGAATACTTGTGTGCCAGGGTGGCACTTATTCATTGGGAAAGAGGAAGGGGCATATATTATCCTAGAGTCTTTACATAGGCTGCCCATTCTGTGGGTAAAAAGAGACCACATAATTGCAAGTTATGGGCCCACCCTCTTGGGTGCCCATATTTGATGGATCAGACTTTTTTTATTGGGAAATGATAATGGAGGGGGAACTCTTTGAGAAGCATATATGGGGCATAGTGTCCGGACAAATTCGATGCCCACCTCCATCGGGGTTTGGAGGAACATATTTTTCTGGCACCTCCACCATTACAGCCGCCAGAACATCTACCACCATCACCGATGACGTCAAGAAAGAGGAGGAAATTGTCATGGAAGGAGAAAAAGGAGGAGTCGCATCTCGAGGAAATCCATTGTCAAAGACGTTACCGACAACAGCACCACCAACAATGGTGAGAGGGAGTCACACTGAACAGTCAGAGTATGAAAAGTGGAACTATAAGAACAAGGTTGTAAACTGTTAATTCTCAAAAGTCTAATGAAGGGCATTGCCATTCCCCTTATGTATGTCAGATCTTCCAATCAGATTTGACTATCATTAGTTAACAAATATAAGAGTGGATCATTGCAGCAGCAACAGCTGGCAGAAAATATGATTGGAGCCTATACTTATAAGGGAGGAAGTATGAATGCTTATTGCAATGATTTATGAGCATTATTTGGTGAACTAGAGAGTGCAGGTAACTCATGGTCTGAGAGACAAAGAGTAAATACATTGATGATAAAACTACCTGAAGACTATAAGAATATCATTAACTGATTGCAAGATATAGGTGATAGCAATTGGAATTGGGATGATACAGTGGGAATGATTTTAGTAAAAGAGAGCACCATAGAACTTAGGAGAGGAAGTCCGAGTGTGCAAGCATTGGCGGAAGCGTGATGAGGAAAAAGGAAAGGATCCCTATCAAAATTTTGGAAGAAGAGGACAAGGAGGTGGCAGATTTGATCGACAGAGGAGAGGAGCTCCTCGAGGTGGACTGTGTCACTTCTGCAAGAAACTGGGACATTATATGGTTGATTGTGTCAAACTTGCAGATCTCCTACTTAAAGACGGACAAGGAACATCAAGGGATGGAGGAAAGAAAAAGGCTTTTATGACTTATGTTCAAGACTAGGAAGAAGATGAAACAACCAAACCGGAAGAAGAGCTTGAGGAGCTTCTCCTTAATCCGAAAACCATTGAGAAGCATGCCGACATTCCACGGAGACAGAAATGTGCTTTCGGAGGTAAAAAGGACCCACCCGAGGATGGGTGGATCATAGAATCAGAGGCCTCAATGCATATGTGCAAAGATAAGAGGTGGTTCATTAAATTGAGGAAAATTCCAACAGTTGAGATAAAGTACGGAGATGGTAAAGTAGAAACCACAAGTCTTATTGGATATGCTAATTTAAAGGTTCTAGTTGATGAAAAGGCCTCAATTGTAACACTCTCAGATGTCCTTTACATTCCACAGCTTAGCAAGAACCTAGTCTTTACAGGTGTCCTAGATGAAAAGGAGTTTGAAACAAGAACTAAGAAAGGTATCTTCACAACAAGTTTTAATGATGAGGTTTATTTCATAGCTGAAAAGGGTAGTCAAGGAATGTTCAAAAATGCACTTTGTAATGAAAAGAGTGTTCTCTACTCGTGTGGAAGTCATATGATGATTTGGCACAAGAGGTTGGGGCATGTGCATCTAGATAGATTAAAGAAAATGAAGAAAAAGAAATAGTGGTTGGAATTACTTTTGAGGATAATGAGACCTCGGATGATTGTAGTGGATATGCCCAAGGGAAGATTTATAGACTTCCATTCCCAAAGGCATCCACATTTAGAAGATAAAAAGTATTGGATCTGATTTATAGTGATGTTTGGGGACCAAATAGGTATGCTTCACATGGGGGGAAATGATGGATGCTAACCATCACAGATGATTGGTCTAAATATACTAAGGTATACTTTCTCGGACATAAGTCAGAGGTATTAAGATGTTTCAAAAAATATTAAGTATGGTGTGAAAAATTGCATGAAACCTCAATAAAAGAGATAAAAAGTGATAATCTGAAAGAATACACCTCAAGGGAATTTGAAGAACTTCCTAAAGAGGAAAGAATTCATCATGAGAAAACTGTTCCTTATAATCCGAAACAAAATGAAGTAGTAGAAAGAGTGAATAGAACTCTAGGCGATATGTCTAAAAGTATGCTAAATGATAATATGATAGGATTGCAGTTTTGGGCCGAGTCTATGAACTCTGCTTACTTCATCAACAATAGAGTCACAACTTCAGCAAATAAGGAGGAAACTCCCTATGAGAGGTGGAGGGGAAGAAAACCAAATTTGTCTAGCTTGAGAGTGTTCGGAAGTCAAGTCTACTGTTTGGATTCTGATAAAACAAAATGGAAGTTAGAGGGAAGAGGGAAACCGTGATATCTTGTAGGATATGATGAGAGCACAAAAGGATATTGGGTTTATGATTTGAAAAAGAGAGATATAATTTTGGTAAAACACATAGTGGTGATGAATGAAGGAGTCCATTGATCCATTCAAATATAATAAGAAAGTCAAAATCAGATTTGTACCGGATCAGTTTTGTGACTTTTACTTTGAAAACGAGGAGAAGTAAGATGGAGAAAGGGAAAAATGTGCAGAGTTATCGAAGGAGACGGAGGAAAGAACAACATCCAAGACAACGCTCGAATACGAAGTGGAAACCGATAAGGCACTTGATGAGATACCGGAATTGGGAGATAGGGGAACTGAAAATCTTTCTAAATGAAACTCGAAGATGCCTTCCATACCGGCGTCAGATTTTGAAGGGGGAAAAAGAAGTAGCAAACGACTTCAAGAAAGACAAGTAAATAATCAACTTACAAAGATGTCTCACCCAGATGAACCTCAAACATACTTAGAGGCCATAAACACCCAAGAAAGTAGCAGGTGGATAACTGCCATAAATGAAAAAATGGCTACCATCATGGAAGCCAATACATGGGAGTAGGTAGATTGTCCCATGAACCGAAATCGGATTGGATGTAAGTGGGTTTTTAAGCTTAAACTAAACCCAGATAATACTATCGAAAGATTCAAGGCTAGGTTGGTTGCTAAAGGTTATACTCACAAAAGAGGAATAGATTCTGAAGAAAACTTTGCACCTTTAGTCAGATTTCCTTCTGTCAAAATCCTCTTAAGTTTAGCTGCAGCAGAGGATATGGAAATACACCAGATGGATATTAAAACCGCCTTGTTATACGGAGAGTTGCAAGAAGAAATTTACATGAGACGACCGAAAGGATTCGTGGAAAGTGGGGAAGAATGCAAGGTATGCAAACTGATAAAATCACTTTATGGGCTTAAGCTGCAATTGTGTGTCCTCCATTGGACCATAGAATACAAGAAGCCTCTAGATAGTATTTAACTAACCCACTTTAAGCCACAACCACTGCTGCCCAAGAAGGCAAACTGACAATTTGATTGCACCCCTGTGTAGCGTGGACTCCCCTGAGTCCGTAGCAAAAAGAATCACTGAAAACGGCCAACCAGCCGATAAGTTATGAGGCGGCAAAAATGCCAATTTATACAAGGCTCTTTTAGAGAGAGAGATGTCTATCTACCAAAATTTCCTAAGTCCTAAATCTCTCTCACAACCCCTATCTACTAGAGTACGAACCAATCATATTACTGTAAAGTACACAAAGGTACTACGGCCGATGTCCTTTCTGTAGGGCCGGTGTACGACAAGGCTACTGAGTGGACGCGTGTCATTTTTCCACTCGTTCGTATATTCTCCGGAATTCTCGCGACCGAATGTCATCCTTCCACACGGCGCCACGTCATGCCACGTCCATGATTCAGTTAAATCATTTCAGTGTAATACAATAGTTTAAATATAAATGAAACCCTATATCATCTAACGGACTTCTACGACAGACAGGTTAGAGCTAACGGCTACGCCGCGCTCTACCGGTCGGGGGTTCGAGTCTTGCCGTACTCAACCTTTTGTTGAGAGTGACTTAAGTCACTCTTTAGTCCTTCCTATGGATCTAAGGCAGCCATGGCTCCATCGCTCTCTCTCTCTTTCAGTGACTACAACAAGTATGGGGGAAAGAGAGAAGAGATGGAGGCAGGCTGCCATCATTTTCTATATATGTTTCCGCTAATTTATTTTAGACCAAGAAAATACAAAAACTACTCTTTTCAACATTTTCCTGCTAGGGTGGCTGCATTTCTAAGGGAAAGTCAAAGTGGTTGAATGTGTCAAAAACTCATATTCTAACTTTGCATTATGTGGTGGAACTGAGCACACATAAAGTCTTATTTCACATGGGTGAAGCTATAATGGGTTTGTGATTGTCAAGGGGTCGGTCATTCGGGTTTATATCAACTTGGAGTTGGCACTATCTAGATTAGCTTTGTTTGGACCTGGGAATTCTGTGTGGCAATGGAGCCCATAGAATTTCTGGTTAGGGGCCCACCATCTAGGGTGCCTATGTTTGAAGGAACACACTTCACTTGTTGGGAGTTTACAATGGAGGGATTGCTTTTCGAGAAGCACTTATGGGGATTTGTTTCGGGACAAGTGAGGTGTCCGCCACAGGGCTTTGGAGGAGCTCACTATGGAGAATCATCTGAGGCTGCCCAAAATATCAACTGAAGATTAAATTCAACGGAAGGTGAAGGGAATAACCTTGCTGTGGATGGGGAAATAGGGGAGAAGGAAAAAGGGACACCTATGGTGAGGGGAGCTAGGCTCTCAGCTATGGTACCACTTGTAGGGATTAAAAGTGAAAAAAAATACAGAAAAATATGGGAATACAAAAACTTTATAGCAAAGCATCTCATACTTAGAAACGTGCCTAAGTCCATATCTATCACTTTTATAAACTTAACGAAGTCTTCAGAGATATGGGAAGCACTAAGTCAGATTTATAAGAGTGAGACTATTCAAAGGCAGCAATTAGTAAAACAAGAAATAGATGCATATGGTTATAAAGGCGGTAGCATGATTGAGTTTTGCAATGATATTGTTGCGCTATATGTTGAACTTGCTAGTGCAGGATATGTAGAATCTGAGGATAGGAAGATTTATACACTATTTATGAAACTCCCAGATGAGTACAAAAACATCATTTGTCTTATATATGGAATGGATGTCTCCTCATGGACTTCGAGCTTTACCATGGGGATAATTCTTGTGAGGGAAAGCACTTTGGAGCTTCGTAGGGGAAGCGACAGAGTGAATGCATTTATAGCTGGTGGTGATTGGCGGAAGCGTGATGAGAGGAACGGTGGTGACGAGCGGAAGCGTGATGAGAGGAAGAAAGACAAAGGTAAACCTTATTGAAACTTTGGTGGAAAGAGAGGGAGAGGAAAAGAAAAGGGAGCTTTGAAAAAGGGGGTTTGCTTCTTTTGTAGGGAACCGGGTCATTATATGGAGGAATGCCCTTGTTTGGAAAAACTTAGAAGTTGGAATGTGGATGAGGAGGAAGAAGGGGAAGAAGAGAAAGAGGATGAAGTTATTTTAGAGCTTCTCCGGATTAGTAGTATGGGGAAGAGAGAAAAGCACACAGAAATTCCACGAAAGCAACAGTGTGCTTTTGGAGGTATAAGGGAAGTAAAGAGAGAGGAGTTACTTGAGGATGTCGAGGAGTGTAGAGTGTATGACTTAGAAATGAGAAAGTCAGATCTAGGATCCACAAGTGAAAACGAGAAAGATAAAATTAATGAGAATAATTTTGTAGATAATAGGGAAACAAAAAACTGGTCGGAAAGGGAGACTTCAACGGATTCCGAGGAAAAGGGAGAAGTGAAACTCGAAGAGGTTTTAAAGGATAGGGGAGAAGAGAAATATTTGATAAAAGGTTTAGGGGAGAAGAAATATTTATTGGGAATTAAATTAGAAAGTGATAGTGGAAAGAATTCCAAAGGAGAGAGTGAGGAAAGTTCAGAAAATGAGGTAATTATCATAGATAAAAATATGAGTACGGAAGATGTAGATCTTATGAGGAACTTAGTGGGGATTAGTGTTTTTTGGGAATATTTGAGGGTGGATGGATTTGACATCACTACTTAGTGTGATGTGGCTTGTGAAGATGTGCCTGTAAAAGGGTTATCATCCGGGTATGTGTTGCAGGTTGCAGATGGGGCTGACTGTTGGAAATGCAAAAGGGAAAATAGATTCTGGTTGGATGAAAAAGGGAGGAGGTGGATAAAATCTGTGATCGGATTTATGATAAGTGGGGTGCTAAATGAAATGTGTGATGCAATTATTATTTCAGTTCATCTAATGCATTGTTTTAAATACGAGAGTATTTTTCTTAAGTTTTATAAATGGAAAAAGAAAAAGAAAAAGAAAATAGGGGAAGGAGTGTTTGTTTATTTGTTTGTAAGAGTTGAAAGGAAGTGAACTAGAAAATAAGGGGAGTGTTGATATTTGAGTATTTTCTAGGTCTTTATAGAAAAAGAGCAAAGGCAGTTTGTCCCTGACTCCCTTCTCCAAGCCCCCACACTTGTTGTAGTCACTGAAGGCTTAATAGGGAGCTAGAGCCATGGCTGCCTAAGCTCACTAGAGAACACAGGGGGTGGATTAGATAGATTTACCGAAAGGTACTTAACGGACCCAGGAATTGATCGTGGTACCTGCCGTCCGTCAAGATCCCATAGCTGTTAGCTCTAACCGTTAAGTCTAGGACACATATTACGATATGTAGGGTTTGATAAATATATAAATTGTTACACGTAGATTAATTCGTTTAACGGAGAATAGATACTTAGTGCATAGATACAGTTTGATTGAGTACGGAGTACGGTATGGGTACGGAACGGATATCGCGCATTTGTTTCGATAGCGAAACAAATACCGCGCGTTGAATTTTAGCAGCTTGGATTATAGCCGGTTTTTGATCAGACGGCCGCGATAGGCGCTGCTATCACGGAAGAGGTACTTTTGGCGTTTTAGGGTCTTTGCCACGTCAGATGACACGTGGCGTGATAACATTGGATTTCGGGAACTCCGGAGATTACAAGAACAAATCGTGATTTGACACGTGTTGACATTTTGGCCATGTTGTACAATGTTTGTACACAAAGTACACCGACACCTGTACTTTTCTGTACGACACAGTAATTTGATTGGTGCCGTACTTCAGTAGATAGAGTTTTAGAGTGGGAATAGGACTTAGAATATTTTGGGTAGGTAGTTGCCTCTCCCAGAGAGCACCTTGTATAAATGGCAAACTTTGGCCAGCCATAACGATTAATTTACTTAACTATTTTCAGTGATTCTTTTTGCTGCAAACTCAAGGGAGTCCACGCTTCACAGGGGTGTAGTCAGTCAGAGTTTTCCCGTGCCAGGGTGGCTGCATTTCTAAAGGAAATTCAAAGTGGGTGAATGTGTCAAAAACTCATATTCTAACTTTGCATTCTGTGGTGGAACTGAGCACAAAGAAAGTCTTATTTCACAGGGGTGAAGCTATAATGGGGTTGTGATTGTCAAGGGGTCAGTCATTTGGGTTTGTATCAACTTGGAGTCGGCACTATCTAGATAAGCTTCTTTTAGATCTGCGATTTCTGTGGGCAATGGAGCACACAAAGTTTATTTTACTCCTATCTATATTCTTTTGCAAGGAGTGTTTCTATTGCATGTCTTCTGACAATTCATGCTCGTGACATTAAACGTTTCAAGGGGTGTTACTTCTGCCTTTCTTCTTATCTGTCTGAGACAACCATGGTTGCCTTGCAGTTCTCAGTGAGTGCGACAAGTATGAGACTTGCACAATGACCATAGACTAACAAAAGAGATAAAATACATAATACTATTTTTCAACATACGGTGGCGTAATTAGAGACCTAGAAAATACACACATTTTAACACTCCTTTTATTTTCTAGTCTACTTTTCTTTCAACTCACACTTAATAACAAAACAAATTTGTTTTTTTTTTCTTTTCCTTTTCTTTTATCTCATAAAACTCTAAGTGAATACCCTTATATTTCAAACATTATATTTGATAATTGAAATAATAATTGCATCACATATTTTATTTTGCATGCCTGTTCTCATAAATCCGGGTTTTTGGAGCAAAGAGTTTATCCACCTCATCCTTTTTTCATCCGAGCTAAATCCTGATTTCCACTTCCAATTCAAACAACCAGCCCCATCCTGAACATGCAACACATACCCATATGCTAACCCTTTTACAAGCACACCTTTATAAATGGCATCACTCCCATTAGTGATGTCAAATCCATTACCCCCCTAATTTATCCTTAAATCAAGAGTCCCCACTAAGTTCCTCATAAAATCGACATCTTCCGTACTCATATATTTGTCCATGATAATTACCCCATTTTCATAACTTCCCTCACTCTCTCCCATGGAATTCTTTCCAGTATCACTTTCTATTTTGATTCTCAAAAAATGTTTCTCCTCCCCTAAACCTTTCATTAAATATTCCTCTTCTCCCCTATCATTTGGAGCCCCCTCTAGATTTACTTCTCCCCTTTCCATGGAATATGTTGACGTCTCATCTTTCAACCAATTTTCTGTCTCCAAAATATCTATGAAAATATCATCATTATTTTTCACTTTTTCAAGTACCTCATTTCTCTTTACCTCCCTTATACCTCTATAAGCACACTGATGCTTTTGTGGAATTTGTGTGTGCTTTTCTCTTTTCCCTATACTTTCGATGTGGAGAAGCTCCGAAATATCTTCATCCTGTTTCTCCTCTTCCCCTTTTTCCTCCTCATTCACATTTCAATTTTCTAATTTCTTCCAAACAAGGACATTCCGTCATATAGTGACCCAGTTCTCTACAAAAGAAGCAAACCTCTCCTTTTGAAGCTCCCCTTTCTTTTCCTCTTCCTCTCCTTCCACCGAAGTTTGATAACGCTTATCTTTATCTTTCTTCCTCTCATCACGCTTCCGCCAGTCACCATCATTCCATTCATCACGCTTCCGCTAGTCACCACCAACTGTCAGTGCATTCACCCTCTTACTTCCCTTACGAAGCTCCAAAGTGATTTCCCTCACAAGAATCATCCCCATGGTAATTCCCCAAGTCCATTAGGAGCAATACATTTCCTGCATACGGTTAATGATGTTTTCGTACTCATCTAGAAGTTTTATGATTAGTGTGTCAATTTTTATCTCCTCGAATTCTACATATCCTGCACTAGCAAACTCAACATATAACCTAACAATATCATTGCAAAACTCTATCATGCTACCGCCTTTATAAACATAGGCCTCTATTTCCTGTTTTACTAATAAGTGCCTTAGTAAAGTCTCACTCTTATAAATCTGAAAAAGTGTTTCCCAGATTTTTGAAGACATGGTTAGGTGAATACGAGTTATAGCTATCGACTTAGACACGTTTCTAAGTATGAGATGTTTTGCTATAGTGTTTTTACAGTCCCAATTTTTTCGGTCAATTTCTTTAGTGTTTGGTTTAGTTATAACCCCTACAAGTGGAACTTTTGGCGAGAGCCTATCTCCCCTCACCACAGGCGTTCCTTAACCCTTCTCCCCTTTTCCCCTTTCTATTGCAATGATTTTCCTTTCACCTTCCGTTGCATCTGAACTCCGGTTGGTTTTTTGGGAAGCCACAGATGAATCTCCATAGTGAGTTCCACCAAAGACCGGTGGCGGACACCTCACTTGTCCCGAAACAATTTCCCATAAGTGCTTTTCGAAAAGGAATCCCTCCATCGTAAATTCCGAATAAGTGAAGTTTGTTTGTTGAAACATAGGCACTGTAGATGGTGGGCAATAACTTGTAATTCTATGGGCTCCAATCCCCCCCAAAAAAAATGCAGATCTAAAGAAGCTTATCTAGATAGTGCTGACTCCAAGTTGATACAAACCCAAATGAGTGACACCTTGTCAGTTAGAGCCCCAATATAGCTTAACCCCTGTGAAAGAAGACTTTCTGTGTGCTTAGTTCCCTGACAGAATGCAAAATTTTAACATGTGTTTTGGACAACATTCCTCACTTTGACTTTCCCTTAGAAACACTCCCACCCTCGTAAGCTACTACTCTGACCGACTACATCCCTGTTTAGCTTGGACTCCCCGAAGTTTGCAACAAAAAGAATCTTTGAATTTGCTCCCGTGAGCATTAAGTTATGGCTGTTGAAAGACAACGAGTTTATAAAGATGGCCTTTGGGAGAGAGGGCTTTTAAAAAAATGTCTAAGTCGTAAGAACCTACTCATAGACCTTCTAGACCAATCAAATAACCATACACTACTTAATGTACATACAAAGTACGGTAGCCGCCGTAATTAATGTACGGAAATATCCGACACCACTCTCGGTCTGCAACGAGGCAAATAAGTCGTCGCCGTTCTCTCCATTTCCTCTCCAACATCCAATAGGATAGTGCCACGTGTCACTTTTCCTCCACTTTGGGGAAGTGGTGCCAAAAAGTCTTTCCCGCATGCCGGCAATTACGCCTGCCGTTAGTTCGTAATTCGACGATCAATTTTGGCCGTTTGATCCTCACTGCGCGCCGAATAATGTTGACCGTTGAAATTCTACGGTCCTCGTCCCGTGTTGACCGTTGAAATTCTGGCTGCTCTACGAACTGTCGATCGCGAAATGACATTTGATTTCGTCCGTTGAAATTAGAGTCGTTTCGTTTATTTCGTATGGTGCAGTGTTTCATGCGGTACTGTACGTTTAATGTTCATTTTGTTTCGTATGTGTCGTCGCTCTATTATTTATATATCTATCAAGTACGATATATGTGTTGTTTAGAAAAGATAGTTTCTGGCGTATGCGACATTTTGTGCGCACGCGATGTTTCATGCGTACTTGACGCAAGTTTTAATGCGTAAGTACTAACTTAATTTAAAGTGGAGGTTCGAATGTATTTGCGGATTGGGGGAGTAGTTGTATAGATAATATTAAAGTTACGTGTGGCGTGAACTAGCATTCGAAATGGACGAGAGTTCGCGATATTTGACGTGAAACATTACAAAGTATTTGATGTATCATAATAAGTCATGAACCCACGTAAAGGTTAGAGGTCGCAAAAGTCAAAATTTTAGACAACCAAAACTGACCGTTTTTTTTTTCCAAAATTTGAGTACCCGATGCCCGACCAGGTTATATCACGCTCCAAAATTGTAAACCGTTAACGGAAACGTGTATACGAAAATAAAATCTTAACCGAAACATGATTTCTCGCGACTACCCGTAACCGCCCGTACCCGGAAAAGTACAAAATTAAAAAGCTCATTGTTATTAGCGTTAAGCATTTACTACACTGGGAATCGTAATTATCGTAAATAAATAATTAGAGTAAAGACATAATTAATGTTATCAACTTTAATTTGGGTTTTTTCGTTTTCTCAAAAAAAAAAATACTGTAGTTTATCAATAACTCTAATTTGGGTTTCTTCCCGTGATAATTATCTGCGTTGAATATCTTTTAGGATAAAACATATAATTTCACCTCATTATGAATTTTGCACTTTGCGGTTTGTGAAAACTCAGTTACATGATAACGGCATGTATTAAATCATTTTTGTAATTTTTTCGTTGATAAAGTACAAATTTGCATGGTCAGACATTGACCGTACGCCACACTATCTAAAATGGCACTATATTAAAGTTGTTAAAGTTGATTCAAAAAGTACCTTAAATAATGTAAAGAAAAAATTTAGAGTTATTTACTTTTTTTAAGGTTTTTGGGTCAAAATTCAAGGTGACAGAATTAGCGTTAATAAAACTAATTACGATTCGCGGTGTAGTGTTAATTATAATTGATAATACTAATTAATGCAAGGAGACGTGGCAGGTTGTAGTCCCCATCTTTAAATAATATTGTTAACTATATGTTGTGATTTTTTGCTATAAATAGTAGCGACTTATTAACACTAATAACAATGAGCGGTGTAATGGTACATCTCCCTTTGCAAAAAAACACTTCGTGTACCTCTTCCTTTTACTATTTTACCTTTTTACAATCTCTCTTTACGAATATTTTTTTTCCTCGACAAACACCTCCCTCAAGAGACTTTTTCCTAATTTTGCAAGTAACTCTTAGATTAATGTTTAAACTCTTATATTAATGTTTAATCTCTCGCAAATCTAATTTTTTCGCTACATTTTTGGGACGGTTTTTCTTTCGACTACGATACTATGTTATAAATTATGTAAAAACGGTAAATTTTTTACTATGTATACTTACAAAAAAAATATCTTAGTTTTTCACATAAAAAATCAATAAGCAAAATATACATTGTGATAAGCAAGAAAAAACAAAAAAAAAATTGTAATGTCAAATATAGAATTAAACAAATCACAACCTCGTCCTATTTTCGACTCTATTATACAAATTCTCAACCACAAACTTAAAAACTACACAAAATCTATAAATCTAAATTTGGTATAAATACGATGCTTTGGTAATTTGATGAAAATAACCTCCTGTTAAGATTTGCAAAATATGAGGGTAAAGTGGACTGTCCAGAAGAGGGAGAATCTTGGCGGCCCACCTGGCACCTCTAAATAGAAACAAACAAATAATTAAACAAATGTTAAATAAATTAATTAATAAGGGCCTTTAGTGTGGTAACCATTCCGCCACAAACTTGGTCAGTTGTAGCAGGTCTGTATTTGAGTTTTATTATTGATATTCTATTGCAATTCTTATATATTATATTACTATTATTGTATATCCTATTACTATTGTTATATAATTTAATGTTATTCTTAGTATTATCAAGCATCGAGTGTGGGTGAACCCCAAATCCTCGGTATTGATCGGCCCATCTTGCTTAAATAAACAACTCTCCCTCTCCCTCGCCACACTTGCTCCCTCTACCTCTCCATCTCAACCTCTCTCTCTATCTACTTTTCCCACCCCTCGTCCTCGCTTTGTCCCTCTCGCTAAGCACCGTCCTCGCCCTTCCCCTCGCCCACTCCTTTGCCATCGCCCTCTACCTTTCCCTCTCCATCATCCTGTCACTTTCCCTCTCCCTCACCTTCTCCTCACTTCTCCTCCCCCCCCCCCTCCCTATCCGTTACCCTATCCTCACTTCTCCACCTCTTTCCCTCTCCCTTTTTTGCTCTCGCTCCCTTTTCCTCTCCCCCTCCCTTTGCGTCTTTCACTCCCTCCCCCCCTTGTTGAGATTCTGAAGAAGTGGCCATAGGATCGATCAATTACAAGACAAGAAGCTAAGGAAAAAAATTCTCTATATGAGAAAGCAAAGCTTAATTACTGAAAAAGAAAGAGGATAGATTAATTCCACGACAAAATAAGCACTTAGTGCAAAATTAGCAGCAGGGAAAAATTGTGGAGAGAATCATTAAGTAGATTGATTGATTAATTTTCAATGTGAGCATGAGTACATTTTATATGTGTAGGTGACGTAAGTCCTACGCTACTTTTGTATCACGCAAAGGAGTACAATCTTAACATGTGACCTACGTAACCTTAATCAACGATCGTAATTGACTACGTGACATTTACTCAAAATCTGCGACAACTTGACTTGCCGTACGGTACAAGTTAGTGACTAAGTTTCACAAATTTCTTGACGTATACGTGACGTAACTTGACGTCTACGAAATGTACCTTCACGATTAATCAACCGTACAAGACTTCGGTTGATTCTTTCCCACGTCACATCTCTCTCACGTAACTTCTCTCTCACGTAACTTTGACCAAGTTTGACTTTTTGGTCCTTCGCTGAAAATGAACACATAAATCTTAACACCCCCTCTCTAGGTCATTTTCTGCTGACTATCAAATGTCCTGACTAAATAGGACCAACTCCTGTGAGCTGATTACAAACAACAATTTTATCTCGAGGAGCTGCCTTAGTCTACTAACCTGCTGCTTGTTGAGCTGAACTAACAAACTCAAACTTCAAAACTTTATTTTCAACTTGTTCTCTCACAAAATGTGTCTGAATGTCTATATGTTTTGTTCTTGCATGGTAAAATGGATTTTTCATCAAAGCAATGCTACTCTGATTATCTGTGAGAATGAAAGTTTCTTCTGTGGGTTCAAACCCTATCTCAGAGTAAAAGTTGCGAAGCCAAATAGCTTCTTTTGCTGCTTGAGTAGCCGCCACATATTCTGCCTTCGTGCTTGATAACGCCACAGAAGATTGACGCTTCGAACTCCAACTTATAGGTCCTCTTGAACACGTGAAAATCCAGCCGGTAGTGCTCTTCCTTCTGTTGAGGTCGCCTCCCCAATCCGCATAAACATAGCCGGAAAAATCAATGTCTCTGGTGTTTTTCAAGAATTGTAGGCCGTAATTTATAGTCCCTTTCACATAACGTAAAATACGTTTAACAACATACCAATGCTGTAGACCTGGGTTCTGCATGAATTGACTAACAAAGCCTACAATTGCAGCTATATCAGGGAGTGTGCCAACCATTAAGTACATCAAGCTACCCACTACCTCTTTGTAAGGGACTTGCCTCATCTGTTCTTTCTAAGGGACTTGCCTCATCTGTTCTTTCTCAAACACTTACTTAGGACCCATTTCCTTTGTAAGCTTTTGACTTGGATCTAAGGGTGCTAATACGGGAATACAATCTTCCATACCAAAACGTTTTAATACTTCTTT
Source organism: Zygnema cylindricum (assembly GCA_037447655.1). Lineage (NCBI taxonomy): Eukaryota > Viridiplantae > Streptophyta > Zygnematophyceae > Zygnematales > Zygnemataceae > Zygnema > Zygnema cylindricum. Next base: position 15,663 of record JBBHKE010003115.1, on the reverse strand, counting down.
TGCATATTTTTGTTGATTCATGGAAACTGTATAAGCATCATTTTTTATTTCTATACCAAGAAGGTAACTTAACTCTCCAAGATCAGTCGTTTCAAATTTGCTATTCATTAACCGTTTGACCTTTTCAATCTCGGATGACAGGTAACCAATCACACTTATGTCATCGACATAAACTGAGACAATCACTAAATTTTTGTCTTCCCCAATAGTGTAAACTGCCCTATCTGTGTGACATCTCTCATAGCCCACTTTTCTCATTTCGGTGTCAAGTTTAATGTTCCAACACCTAGGACTTTGTTTTAGACCATATATAGATTTGTGTAGTTTACACACCATGTGTTCTTTTCCTGATCCTATCATACCCTCTGGTTGCTCCATGTAGACATCTTCCTCTAAATCCCCATTAAGAAATGCAGTTTTGATATCTAGTTGATGCATCTGCATTCCCTCTACTGCCCCTAAGGCAATTAAACTTTTGAAACTATTAAACTTCTATACTGGTGAGAAAGTCTCAGTGTAATCAACCCCCTCTTCTTGAGAATACCCTTTAGCAACTAACCTCGCTCTATACCTTTCCACTGACCCATTTGATTTCCTCTTAATTTTAAAGACCCATTTACACCCCACAATGTTTTTCTCTAATGGGCGTTCCACTAAGGTCCAAGTTTTGTTTTTGATCAATAGAAAAGTTAAGTCACCAATACAACAAGCCATATTTTGCAAGTGGACTATGCATTACTTACCAGCATTTATGGTGAAGGACGAAGTCTTGGTACAGACACGATTGAAGAGGCACGATTTGTTCATGGTACATTTGAAGTACAGACAGCATCTGCCGATATATTTGGAGGCTAACACTTTTTAAGGACGCGATTCACGTTGGGACCACAAATGACATAGGGAGTGTCCCCATATGCATAAGTAAGGGTTTTTCTCTGTCGTTTTCCTGTAAAACTTAGCGCCGTACTGCCTAAGTTCTAACCATACGAAGGAATCGCAAATTTGTAGAGTAAAAGTTGCATCACCCTCGAACTTAGGATGTATGAAAATTTGTCATCTTCTGTTTTTCGACCCACCCGACGACAAAAAAAGTCATTTTCAGCCTTATCTTTAAAACACATGCGCGGTGTGAAATTCTATGGGCTCCATTGCCACACAGAATTCGCAGGTCCAAAGAAAGCTAATCTAGATAGTGTCGACTCCAACTTGATATAAACCCAAATGACTAACCCCTTTACAATCACAACCCCAATATAGCCTCACCCTTGTGAAATAACACTTTCTGTGTGCTCAGTTCCACCACATAATGCAAAGTTAGAATATGAGATTTGGACATATTCACTCACTTTGACTTTCCCTAAGAAATGCAGCCACTCAGGCAGGCAAAAACTCTGACCGATTACACCCCTATGTAGCTTGGACTCCCCTAAGTCCGCAGCAAAAAGAATCAATGAAATTGGTCAACTGAGTTGATAGTTATGGCTCGCCAAAGTTTACCATTTATACAAGGTGCTCTCTAGGAGAGGCAACTACCTACCAAAAATATTTTAAGTCCTAAAACCCCTCTCTAAACCCCTTCTTTTGAAGTACGGAGCCAATCATAGGACTGTACCGTACAAAAAAGTACTGGCGCTGGAGTACTTTCTTTATGGCAACTGTACGACATGACCATACATGTGACAGATGTCACATTAAACTCGTTATCTTGCGTTCCGGAGATTCCGCAATCCTTTAGCGCATTTCCACGTTTCATCGAGAGTGGCGGCATCAGAAAACGCCAAGGCGACCATTCCGGAATCTCGACTCGTACCACGGCCGTCGATTAAATCCAGCATTCAATTCTCCCCGTCGAAAATATGTGCGGGGTATTTCTTTCGCTGTCGAAACAAATGCATTGTATTAGTTTCGTGAAGTACCGTAAACCGTACTACTCTAAACTGTATCTATATACAAAGAATCTATTCGCGCCGTTAAATGAATTCGTCTACGCGTACAGATTTATATAATTATCAAACCATTTATGTCATAGCACTAGTCCTAGACTAAACAGACAAAGCTAACGGCTATATTGACGGACGGTAGGTACCAGGATCAATTCGTGGGGCTATCAATACTTTTGGTAAACCCATCTATTTTTTGCTACCTGTCTGCTACAAAGCTTTAGGCAGCCATGGCCCTATCAACCTACCCAACCTTCAGTGACTACAACAAGTGTGGGGACTTGGTGAAGGGAGTTAGAGGTAGACCGCCTCTACCTTTTTCTTATTATAATACAGACCTAAAAAATACTCAAATATCAACACTCCCCTTATTTTCTAGTCTATTTTCCTTTCGACTCCCTCACACAAATAAACACACACTCTCTTTCCCTCTTTCTCTTTTTATTTCTTTTCCTTTCTTTTCATAAAACTTTAAGAAAATACTCTCGTACTTGAAACAGTGCATTAGATGAACCGAAATAATTGCATCACACATTTTATTTAGCATCCCACTTTTCATAAATCCGAGCAAAGTTTTTATCCATCTCATCTCTTTTCCATCCACACTAAATCCGATTTCCCTCTTGCAATTCAAACTGCTAGGCCCATCTCCAATTTGCAACATACACCCAGATGTTAACCCTTTTACAGGCACACCTCCATAAATACCATCACTTCCTTTAGTGATGTCAAACCCATTACCCCGAAAAACTGAATTTTCCTCACTCTCTCCCATGGATTTCCTTCCACTCTCACTTTCTAAATTTATTCCCAATAAATATTTCTCCTCCCCTAAACCTTTCGTTAAATATTCCACTTCTCCCCTATCCTTTAAGAATCTTTCTTGTTTCACTTCTCCCCTTTCCTCGGAATCCGTTGAAGTCTCTCTTTCCAACCAGTTTTCTGTTTCCAAATTGTCTATAAAATTAACCTCATTAATTTTATCTTTCCCGTTTTCACTTGTGGATCCTAGATCTGACTTTCTAATTTCTAAGTCATACACTTTACACTCGTCAACATCCTCAAGCACCTCCTCTCTCTTTACTCCCCTTATACCTCCAAAAGCACATTGTTGCCTTCGTGGAATTTCTGTGTACTTTTCTCTCTTTTCCATTCTACCGATGTGAAGAAGCTCCAAAATTTCTTCATCCTCTTTCTCCTCTTCCCCTACTTCCTCCTCTTTCATATACCACCTTCTAAGTTCTTCGAAATAAGGACACTCCTCCATATAGTGACCCGGTTTACTACAAGCGAAGCAAACCCCTTTTTTCAAAGCTCCCCTTTCTTTTCTTCTCCCTCTCTTTCCACCAAAGTTCCAATAAGGTTTACCTTTATCTTTCTTCCTCTCATCACGCTTCCGCTCGTCACCGCCATTCCTCACATCACGCTTCCGCCAGTCACCAGCAGCTGTAAATGCAGTCACCCTATCACTTTCCCTACGAAGCTCCAAAGTGCTTTCCCTCACAAGAATTATCCCCATGGTAATGCTCCAAGTCCATGAGGAGACATCCATTCCCTGCATACGGTAAATGATGTCTTCGTCCTCATCTAGGAGTTTCATGATTAGTGTATTAATCTTTCTCTCCTCAGATTCTACATATCCCGCACTAGCAAGCTCAACATATAATGCAGCAATATCATTGCAAAACTCTATCATGCTACCGCCTTTATAAACATAGGCCTCTATTTCCTGTTTTACTAACTGCTGCTTCTGTATAGTCTCACTCTTATAAATCTGAATTAGTATTTCCCAGATTTCCGAAGACTTGATAAGACTTAAAAGAGTGATAGCTATTGTTGTTGTGAGACAACTGCTGGCACTGAAAATGAAGAAGATGCAGCAGTAGTCATCGTATAACAAATCAAAAAAGGAAGCCTCCACAAATACCGATGGCTGAACAGAAACTTTGACAGACTATAAATTTCAGGAAAACACCCCAATGGTCCTGAAAATTTACCACAATGTAGATAACATAAAAAGGAACACACACACAAAAGTTCAATGAATTCCGCTCATATATCTGTGAGATATGCAGAAATGAAATTACATATAACTGAGTGTACAGTTTTCATATCATTTGTTCCTAATGAATCAAATTCACTAAGTCCTACTTCTATACACCGAAACTACACTTAGCTGAACGGAGGCATTCCATCCGTACATCTAACATTCTAACACAACAAATACTGTGAGTATACCTGTGTACTGAAGGTATGTCATAAACCACATTCTCAACACTAAACAACTAATTCACTACATACAAAATTATGTTCTACCAAATATTTACACCGAAGTTCAGACAACAAAAAGTGATAGTGATCTAGTCTCGCCTCGTCAGTATTTGTTGGCGGCGGCTGTCAATCGTCCGATTAGAGGATTTGGGACCGTAGAATTGACTTCACGAATTCCCGTGGTCTTGCCCAATTTCCGTACGTCCACGGATGACATACTCACGCATTTCTCTCAAGTGACGACGCGTGTCCCAAGTGTGACTGAACCGTGAACTCCCAACTTCACTGTCACACTAATTTTGGTAAGTACTGAACTGAACTCAACCAAAAATAACTTAAGTCCTGAACAACTCTCTCTCCCTCACAGCTGAGGCATAGAGAGGACTAAATCTTTATTAAAAACAACAGCTATGGACTTAGACACATATCTAAGTATCACATGTTTTGCTATAGTGTTTTTATATTCCCAAATTTTCCTATCATTTTATTCAGTTTTTGGTTCAGTTATAACCCCCACATGTGGAACCGTAGGCGAGAGCCTAGCTCCCCTCACCATAGGTGTCCCTTTATCCTTCTCCCCTATTTCCCCTTCCACGGTAATGAATTTCCCTTCACCTTCCATTGCATCTGAACTCAGATTTTTTTTCTGGGCAGCCCCAGATGATTCTCCATAGTGAGCTCCTCCAAAGCCTGGTGGCGGACACCTCACTTGTCCCGAAACAAATCCCCATAAGTGCTTCTCGAAAAGCAATCCCTTCATTGTAAACTCCCAATAAGTGAAGTCTATTCCTTCAAACATAGGCACCCTAGATGGTGGGCCCCTAACTTGAAATTCTAGGGGCTCCATTGCCACACAGAATTCCCAGGTCCAAAGAAAGCTAATCTAGATAGTGCCGACTCCAATTTGATATAAACCCAAATGAATGACCCTTTTACAACCACAACTCCAATATAGCCTCACCCTTGTGAAATAACACTTTCTATGTGCTCAGTTCCACCACAGAATGCAAAGTTAGAATATGAGATTTGGACATATTCACTCACTTTGACTTTCCCTAAGAAATGCAGCTACCCACGCAGGCAAAAACTCTACCGACTACACCTTTGTGTAGCCTGGACTCCCCTAAGTCCGCAACAAAAAAGAATCACTGAAATTGGTCAACTCAGTTGATAGTTATGGCTGGCCAAAATTTGCCATTTATACAAGGTGCTCTCCGGGAGAGGCAGCTACCTACCAGAAATATTTGAAGTCCTAAAACCCCTCTCTAAACCCCTTCTTCTAAAGTACGACGCCAATCATAGGACTGTAGCGTAGAGAAAAGTACTGTCGCCGGAGTACTTTCTGTACGGCAACTGTACGACATGACTATACAGGTGACAACTGTCACATTAAACTCGTTATCTTGCGTTCTGGAGATTCCACAATCCTCCAGCGCATTTCCACATGTCATCCAGAGTGGCGACGTCAGAAAACCCCAAGGCGACCAATCCAGAATCTCGGTTCGTACCATGACCGTCGATCAAATCCAACATTCTATTCTCCACGTCGAAAATATATGCGGGGTATTTGTTTCGCCGTCGAAACAAATGCGCGGTATTAGTTTTGTGAAGTACCGTAAACCGTACTACTCTAAACTGTATCTATATACAAAGAATCTATTCGCGCCGTTAAATGAATTCGTCTACGCGTATAGATTTATATAATTATCAAACCATATATGTCCCTCCACTAGTCCTAGACTAAACGGACAAAGCTAACGGCTATTTTGACGGACGGTAGGTACTAGGATCATATCCTGGGTCCGTCAATACTTTTGGTAAACCCATCTATTTTTTCCTACCAGTTTGCTACAAAGCTTTAGGCAACCATTGCTCTATCACCCTACCTAGCCTTTAGTGACTACAACAAGTGTGGGGGCTTGGTGGAGGGAGTTAGAGATAGACCGCCTCTACCTTTTTCCTATTATAATACAGACCTAAAAAATACTCGAATATCAACAGATATGTTTTAAAACTAGGGATTTTATATAAACAAATAGGAACACATATTAGCACGTGATGTAATTTTTCGTAGTATTTCACACGATTTTCAAAGACAAACGAAAGTACGGAAGTCGTTATGTTTTGTCTGTTTGCATTCAATATGACAAAGAAAATTACACAATTTGTTTAGTTTTGTCTGTTTTTGTCCAGTACGGATTTTTTTTTTGCAGGGGTCTCAAAATTCCGATGCCATTTCACGTCGACCGGACTGGAGATGCAAAGGCAAAGCGTAACTTCTTTAACCATAAAACGGTACATGCTGGAAGGCGATACGTCTACAATGTCACGGTAAGACATGCGACGTCACACAAGCAGTTTCAAAAAATAATGTTTGACAACACAGATTTTAGACGTTGATAACCGTAACAGGTATTGTCGTGGTATACAATCTTCACAAACGTAAGTTACGATGACGTTCTTACACATAGGGATACTCGAAAAGCAGGTTAGCCGGATCCGCGCTAAAATACAAAGTAAGTTCGCTAAGTTAGAAGTACACGGGGACATACCTTTGAGCACGACGTGTTGTATACATTATCACCGACACATACTCAGGAGTTTCGCACTGTACGACCATGGTCAGCTGGACTTATATGACAGATGCTAACTAAGCATCGGTAACACTTTTTGTACGGACATATATTTTTAAATACTTAGGAAACATCTGTTTGTAGTTTAGCGCAGTTTTTCACTAGTTTGTTAAGACACGTGTAGCTCTAAGATTAGTGTAGGACTCAGTAGATTAAGTATAGCTTGTAGGACTTAGATTATTTTTCACTATCACAGTTAAGTTTATCAATGTAATGGCAGACTGTTTTTCTGCATCTTTGACCTGATGGTGTGATCACCCTGATTGATGTTTTTGTATGAAACTCTCTGGTTTTGTTTGATGACCTAGAAACTAGTTGTTTACTTAGTTTTATTCAGTTTTTTCAATTCAGTAGAATTATGTGAGAAGTCTACTTGGTTAGTTTGATAAGCTATCGGTTGTTTTTGGGAAACTTTGGAGCTGTTTTTGGGAAACTTTGGAGCTCCCATCTTTTGAATTCCTTTGTGGATAAAGCTGTAATTTTGAGGGGTTATATTGTATTGTATATACTATATAATTGTACAGTTTGAACTGTTTTTATTTATTGTGGAGTAATTTGTGCTGTCTGAAACAAAGCTATTCTTGGGGTAGTTTGTGGGTGTCTTTCGTGAGTAATCCATGGCTGAAATAGGCTATGGACAACAGGTTATGGGCCCACGCCAATGGCTAACAATATTTGATGGATCTATCTATCATTAGTGGAAGTGTGTGCTCGAGAGCTACTTCGAGATGATGGAGCTAATGGATTTGGTGGATGGGACTTTGGTCGAAACAACAAGTGGATGGGAAAAGAAGAACTCTGAGTGTCTAAGGGTTATCAAGAACTCCTTGACAAAAAAATTGGTAATGACATACCTTAAGTTGAAAAGTGCAGCTAAACTATGGAAATGTCTAGAATGTAGGTATTCAAAGACTTCTTTGTATCATTGGTTTAGTAGCGCCACTAAAACTGTTCGATATAAGTATGTAGGCGGAAGCATGGTGGTGTATTGTACAGACATAGAAAGATTGTTTGCAGAAAAATGCTTTGGCAGGAGGAAGCTTCATAGATACACAACAAGTTGTCTTATTAATTAGAGGCTTACCTAGTGACTATAGAAATGCATCAAATAGACTCGCTCAAATTGATAAAAAAGATTAGAACTTAGGCTAGGCAATCCGCATAGTGTTAGATGAAAAAGATAGTAAAAAGTTTTTTGAAAAGAATATGGAGGTCTCTAAGTCACAGTTTCGGAAAATTAAGGGTAACAGTATGTCTAGAAATAGACTTAAAAATTGTTTTTACTGTAATGATTTAGGACATACCTGTTGAAATCACTAGATTTAGGGGAGGTATTTTCTAGGTCTTAATTAGTTAAAATAGCTAAAAGAAAAGCACAGGCAGCCTGCCTCCACCTTCTTTCTCTAGTCACTGAAGAAGAGAGAGGGTGGAAGAGCCATGGCTGCCTCAGCTCCATAGGCAGGACTAAAGAGTGACCTAAGTCACTCTTAACAAAAGGTTGAGTCCGACTGGACTCGAACCTTCGAACGACAGAGCGAGGCGTAGCCGTTATCTCTTACCGGTCTGTCGTAGTAGTCCGTTAGGATACACAGGGTTTAATTTCTATTTAAACATTAGCTAGATCATTAATCCGATTAACGCAATAACAAAGTGCGGACATATAAACAAGTTGACTTTCAGTACTTACGAAACAAATGTACCGGACATTTTTTGAACAGCAAGCATTTTAAGCTAGTTTAGATCCGACGGCCCGCATCATCGTCGAGATCCCAAAATGGCCGCCTTGGCAGTTTTTGGACGTGACATAACTTGGCGGCACGTGGCAAGGTAACATTGAGAAGAGGAAATCTCGGAGAACATGAAAATGAGTCTAAAGGAGACAGACGTCCACTCCATGGCCTTGTCGTACACATGTCGTACAGAAAGTACATCGGCCTTAGTACCATTCTGTACTGAACAATCTTCTGATTAGTTCATACATCAGTAGATAGGAGTTAAGAGAGGGATTTAGGACTTAGAGGATTGAGGAGGTAGCCGCCTCTCTCCCAACAAGCTTGTATAAATATTGGCATCTTTGCCATTTGATAATCAAATGCCTGGTTAGGCATTTTCAGTGATTCTTTTTGCTGTGGACTCAAGGGAGTCCAGACTGCACAGGGGTATAGTCAGATTGTCTATTTGCCTACTTGGGTAGCTGTGATTCAAATTGAAAGAGGGCTAGCCAAAAGCTATCTAGAGGCTTCCTAAATTTAGTGGTCAATGGGGGACACAAAATTGGAATACCTTCAGGGCATGTCCATCATATAAAAATGCATGTGATACAGTAAAATTCACAGATGGATGGGACAAAAACCGAGTTCGACCCTCAACAAGGAGGGAAATAAGTGCTTTTGTGAATGAGGAACAAGATTCGACCAGTGATAAAAGGCTTACACCTTCCGTCGACGAATTCATTTACTTACCAACTATCTCTATTTTTTGGAATATGGTGAAAGAGGAAAAAACTGAAAATAGTGTGGTCACTGAAGATAGTGTGGAGAAAGAAGAGAGTGAAAAAGACTCGGTGTTTGTGAGTCTCTTTTGTGATAAATTGGCGTGTGAAAATGACTTACAAAGGGATGAAACTCTTGAAGAAAGGGGAGTAAAAAGAAGTGAAGTACACATAAAATTGAATGCAAAATATTCTTTAGATATGGAGAAAATTGAATTGAAAGCAAACGTTAGAGAAGGGCAAATAGAAGATGACAGAAAAATTCGAGTAAAGGGGGAAGATGATGAGATAGAAAATGGTGAATTCACACAAGATACGGAATTAACATCAAAAGTGGAAAATAATGTGGATTAAAAAAATAATGAACTCAGCGAAAAACCGATAGAAATTGTTAAGAAAATGAGGCTAAGAAAGGAATTTTATGAGAGCGGAAAAAGTCATAAAATTGGAGGAATATGGAAATTATGAAATAATATTAGAAAGAGGAAAGAGCAGCAAAATGAAAAGGGGATCGGAATGAAAATTTTCAAAATGCATAGACTTAAGGGGAGTGGCAGATCTACGGAAAATGACAAAAAATTAGTGGGGAAATCCACACGTTATAGAGGTAATGGGACGATACACCATGGTAAAATTTTAAATCCTATGAGAAGACCAAAATGTAGAAAGAGAACAAGAAGAAGATACAGATTAATGAAGACCAGCTGGAGAAGAAACCAACTCCAAAGGCGAACACACAAAGGACCGAAAAAGCCATTTTTGAAGTGGAAAAACGAATACCTTCAACGGGAAAAATCATTGTTTGAAACAAGAGATATATTGGAGTGGCTGGTATGGTGACTAAAAGTTTGAAAAAATCTTAGAATTCCAGTATATGATTCGTTAAAAATAAAACATTCGAAACTTAGGAGGAGTGTTGTTTTGTAAAGTTTTGGATGTTTAGTAGTGGAGGTTGAGAGAGGAAACTTTTGAACTCTGAATATTTTCTAAGTCCTTGTATTTGTATGTACCTCCATTAGAGTAGAAAGATCTGCAAACATAGTTAACTACTCAGTCTAAAGCTTTACGGGAGTGTTGAGTTTAAAAGCTTTAGTCCTCAGTAGATGAGGCTGTGAGGGGAGTTTAATGACTTATAATATTTTTGGTATGAGTCCTTCTAATACTTACCTTTAATAGTATGACAGTTACTCACGTACAAAAGAGTGTAATGTACTTCCTTGAGACACGCGGCGCGGATCAAATGTATATGTACAAGAATGATCCGGTACAGAATCGGAAAGAATAACACAAGACAAATTGTACAATACAGGAATGAACGACGGATACAAATCGAGTCGAAGGACGTGATTTGAAGTGGGACCATATTGGGAGAAGGTTGCTAGACGCGTGTCGTTTATCGCAAAGATAAAAACTACATCTTACGGCGATCCGTATATTCCGGAACACTCCTACACGAACGCTAATGTAATCGTTCGATTCAGAGTACATCAACGGCGAAGAAAATCTGACGGGACCACGGTTGACTAAGCAAGTCGCGTAACAGTAGAATTACACTTGACATGCGACATATTTTATTGTGGGTGCACAAAACTAAATTTTCGGTGGAGTGTTGTTTTGAAAAGATAGTTTCGGGCGTATGCGACATTTTGTGCGCACGCGACATTTTGTGCGCACGCGACGTTTTATGCGTACATGACGCAAGTTTTAATGCGTAAGTACTAACTTGACTTAAAGTGGAGGTTCGAATGTATTTGCGGAATGGGGGAGTAGTTATATAGATAATACTAAAGTTATGTGTGGCATGAACTAGCATTCGAAATGGACGACAGATCGCGTAATCTGACGTGAAACATTACAAAGTATTTGATGTATCATAGTAAGACAGACGGAATTTAAAGAAAAGTTAAGTCACCAATACGACAAGTCATATTTTGCAAGTGGACAATGCATTATTAACCGACATTTATGGTGAAGGACGAAGTCTTGGTACGGACACGATTGATGAGGCACGATTGGTTCATGGTACATTTGAAGTACAGACGACGTCCGCCGATATATTTGGAGGCTCACACTTTTTAAGGACGCTCCGATATATTTGGAGGCTCACACTTTTTAAGGACGCGATTCATGCTGGGACCACAAATGACTTAAGCATGACGTGTTGTCTACTTTATCACCGACACATACTCACGATTTTTGCACTGTACGACCACGGTCAGCTAGAATTATATAACTGATGCTGACAAAGCATCGGTAACACTTTTTGTACGGACATATATTTGTAAATACATGAGAAACATTTGTTTGTCGTTTAGCGTAGTTTTTTACTAGTTAGTTACTGATAAGTGTAGCTCTAGGATTAGTGTAGGACTTAGTAGATTTATTTTTCACTATCACAGTTGAGTTTATCAAAGTAATGGCAGAATGTTTTCTGCAAAATTGACCTAATGGTGTGATCACCCTGATTGATGTTTTTGTATGTAACTTTGTGGTTATGTTTGATGACCTAGAAACTAGTTGTTTACTCAGTTTCATTCTGTTTTGTAAATTCAGTAGAATTCTGTGAGGAGTCTATTTGGTTAGTTTTATAAGATGTGAGTTGTTTTTGGAAACTCTGGAGGTCACATCTTTTGCATTCCTTTGTGGATGAGGCTATAATTTTGGGACGTTATACTGTCTGGTATATACTGCATACTGGAGCAATTTGAACTGCTTTTATTAATTGTGGAGTAATCCGTGCTGTCTGAAACACAACTGTTTTTGGGGAAGTTTGTGGGTGTCTTTCGTGAGTAATCCAGTGCGGAAATAGGCTATGGACAACAATATGTAACGGTTCATCAAGACCTATTGGATAAAGCAAACGTGAACGCCGTACGGCATTTATCCGGAGGTCACAGAATCAATTCGTGATCAATTTGTGTCACAATTCGTGATCAATTCGCGCTCTTGACAGTATACTTTTGCACGGGGTGTTTCTTTTGCATGTCTTCTGGAAAATTCGTGCTCCTGACAGTATACTTTAGCAAAGGGTGTTTCTTTAGCATGTCTTCTTATCTGCCCGAGACAGCCATGGCTGCCTTGCAGTTCTCAGTGACTGCAACAAATATGAGAACTGTAGAATGACCATAGACTAACAAAAGAGATAGAATACAAAATACTCTTTTTCAACATACGGTGGCGTACACTGGACAAATACAAACCTAGAAAATACACACATTTTAACACTCCCTTTATTTTCTAGTCTACTTTTCTTTCAACTCACACTTAATAACAAAACAAATTTGTTTTTTTTTCTTTTCTTTTTTCTTTTATCCTCATAAAACTATAAGTGAATACCCCTTGTATTTGAAAAAGTGTATTAAATGAACTGAAATAATAATTGCATCACACATTTTATTTTGCATGCCATTTTTCATAAATTCAGGTTTTTGGAGCAAAGCGTTTATCCACCTCCTCCCTTTTTCATCCGAGCAAAATCCTTATTCCCACTTGCAGTTGAAACACCTAGCCCTATCCGGAACATGCAACACATACCCAGATGCTAACCCTTTTACAGGCACACCTTTATAAATGACATCATTCCCATTAGTGATGTCAAATCTATTACCACCCAAATTTATCCTTAAATCAAGAATCCCCACTAAGTTTTTCATAAAATGTGCATGTTCTGTACTCATATATTTGTCCATGATAATTACCCCATTTTCATCTTCGTTGACGTCTCATATTTCGACCAATTTTGTATCGCCAAAATATCTATGAAAATATCCTCATTATTTTTCACTTTTTCAAATATCTCCTTTCTCTTTCCCTCCCTTATACCTCGAAAAGCACACTGTTGCTTTCGTGGAATTTTTGTGTGCTTTTCTCTTTTCCCCATACTACCGATGTGGAGCAGCTCAGAAATATCTTAAACCTGTTTCTCATCTTCCCCTTCTTCCTCCTCATTCACATTCTAGCTTCTAATTTCTTCCAAACAAGGACATTCCACCATATAGTGACCCAGTTCTCTACAAAAGAAGAAAACCCCTCCTTTTGAAGCTCCCCTTTGTTTTCCTCTTCCTTTCTTTCCACCGAATTTCCAATAACGCTTATCTTTATCTTTCTTCCTCTCATCACGCTTCTGCGAGTCACCATCATTCTTTTCATCACGCTTCTGCCATTCACCAACAGTTGTCAGTGCATTCACCCTGTTACTTCCCTTACGAAGCTCCAAAGTGCTTTCCCTTACAAGAATCAACCCTATGGTAATGCCCCAAGTCCATGAGGAGTAATCCATTTCCAGCATACGGTTAATGATGTTTTTGTACTCATTAGAAAGATTCATGATGAGTGTGTCAATTTTTCTCTCCTCGGATTCTATATATCCTGCACTAGCAAGCTCAACATATAATGCAGCAATATCATTGTAAAACTCTATCAACCGCCTTTATAAACATAGGCCTCTATTTCCTGTTTTACTAATTGTTGCCTCTATATAGTCTCACTCTTATAAATCTGAATTAGTGTTTCATAGAATTTTGAAGACTTCGTTAGGTTTATAATAGTTATAGCTATCGCCTTAGACACGTTTTTAAGTATGAGATGTTTTGCTATAGTGTTTTTGTAGTCCCAAATTTTTGTGTCATTTTTTCAGTTTTTTGTTTACTTATAACCCCTACAAGTGGAACTGTTGGCGAGAGCCTATCTCCCCTCACTATAAGTGTTCTTTTACCCTTCTCCCCTTTTCCTTTTTCCATTGCAATGATTTTCCCTTAACCTTGCGTTGCATCTGAACTCCGATTAGTTTTTCAGGGAAGCCCAAGATGAATCTCCATAGTGAGTTCCACCAAAAACTGGTGGCGGAGACCTCACTTGTCCCGAAACAATTCCCCATAAGTGTTTTTCGAAAAGCAATCCCACCATTGTAAATTCCCAATAATTCAAGTCTGTTCCATCAAACATAGGCACCCTAGATGGTGGGCCCATAACCTGTAATTCTATGGGCTTCATTCCCCCTTTTCCCCCCCACAAAAAATGCAAATCCAAAAAAACTTATCTAGATAGTGCCGACTCCAAGTTGATACAAACCTAAATGACTGACACCCTGTCAGTTAGAACCCCAATACAACTTAACCCCTGTGAAGGAAGACTTTGGGTGTGCTTAGTTCCACAACAGAATGCAAAACTTGAACATGTGTTTTAAACAATATTCCCCACTTTGACTTTCCCTAAAGAAACACTGCCCCCCTCGAAGGCAACAACTTTGACCAACAACACCCCTGTGTAGCCTTGACTCCCCCGAGTTTGTAGCAAAAAAAATCTCTGAATATGCTCCCCTGAGCATTAAATTATAGCTGTTGAAAGATAACGAATTTATACAGATGGCCTTTGGGAGAGAGGGGTTTTAAAAAAATTTCTAAGTCCTAAGAACCTACTCATAGCCCTTCGTGACCAATCAAATTACCATACACTACACAATATCCATATAAAGTACGGTAGTCGCCGTAATTAATGTCCGGAAATATTCGGCACCACTTTGGATCTGCCATATGGCAAATAAGTTGTCGCTGTTCTGTCCATTTCCTCTCCAGCATCAATAGGATGGTGCCACGTGTCACTTTTCCTCCACTTTGATAAAGTGTTTTCAAAATGTCTTTCCCGAATGTATACACGTAAGCGTGCCGTCTGTTTGTAATTCGGCAATCAATTTCGGTCGTTTGATCCTAACGACGCGCAGAATAATGTTGACCGTTGAAATTCTACGGGTGTCGTACAATATTGACAGTTGAAATTTGGGTTGCTCTGCAAACCGTCGATTGCGAAACGACATTTGATTTCGTCCGTTGAAATTAGATGTCGTTTCGTTTATTTCGCATGGTACAATATTCCGTGCGGTACTGTACGTTTCATGTTTATTTTGTTTCGTATGTGTCCTCGCTTTATTATTTATATATCTATAATGTACGATATATGTAACGATTCATCAAGACCTATTGGATAAATCGAACGGCTACGCCGTACAGTGGTTATCTAGAGGTCACACGATCAATTCCTGCTATTGACAATATACTTTTGCAGGGGGTGTTTCTTCTGCATGTCTTCTTATCTGCCTGAGAGAGCCATGGCTGCCTTGCAATTCACAGTGACTACGAAAAGTATGATAACTGTAGAATGACCATAGACTAACTAAAGAGATAGAATACAAAATACTATTTTTCAATATACGGTGACATATAGTGGACAAATACAGACCTAGAAAATACACACATTTTAACACTCGCGTTATTTTCTTGTCTACTTTTCTTTCAACTCACATTTAATAACAAAACAAATTCCCCCTCTCCCC
>JBBHKE010003114.1:104641-167777 GCA_037447655.1 Zygnema cylindricum | reverse complement strand
CGACCGTCCGATCGTCCGAATCTGACGGTGTAAATAAAAAAACTTGGTCCGAATGTTTTAATTGGTCCAATTTTTGGTCCAAATGTTTTATTGGTCTGAATAGGTCCGAATACAATACGAGTCTTAAGGTCATATTGTATGTTTTGCATACAATAGGCATATTGTATAGGCCTACTTTCACCTACTTTTGAACTATGATTTGAAACATCTTGTATGAACATCCCACGCGTGTGCACAAAAGCCTTTCAAATGCTGCTCTGTATTGTACACCGCCAATCGCTATTAGCGTAGTGTACGCTAATTCCGTCCCGCTTTTTTATTTATTCTCTATTAGCGTAGTTCATTCTATTTTTTTCTTTACTCTATTTAGGGTAAAGTTTTTAGTACCATACAAAACGGAATTACGCCATCTTTTAAATAGTTGGCTGTACGGTCAGAGTCAGACCGTACAAAAACGTACCTTTTTAAGTGAAAAAGTACAATTCATTTTGTTTAGTAGCCGTGGACGCATGAGAATGTGCGGTCTAAAAAGGGGATCAAATCGGGTTGTCAAATATCACGTTCGCATATATTCGTCCAACAACCACGTTTCGACTGTGTGAACGTACGATTTGTGTACGATTTGTCAGATTTTGTACAAATACCTATATTAGTGTAAGCATGTTTGCGACTGACATTTACTTTTTTCAACGACCCAAATTAGAATTATTAAACAATTAGAATGTATGTTTTTTTTCAAAATTTTCAAATTCTTAATTAGCCTAAACCACGATAATTATTCATATACACTAAAGAAACTTCTACGCTAATAGCGATTGGCGGTGTACTGTACACCGCCAATCGTTATTAGCGTGTAAGCTTTTTTAGCGTATACGAATAATTAGCGTGGTTTACTCTAATTGAAGAAATCGTCTATTCTAATTAGGAATTAGGGTTTTTTAAATAGTGTGGATAATTCTATTTGAGAATAAAATAAAATAAAGCGGGACGGAATCAGCGTACACAACGCTAATAACGATTGGCAGTGTACTGTACACCGTGTATAGCTATTGCCTATTAGTGTTAATGTTTTTTCTGCCACTAAAAACATATTTTTCCCGTACACACTTGTCGGATAAACGATATGACGGTTGCGATTGAAAGCTAAGATTCTCACCTTCCGATTGGCGTTCTCAAATTCAAAAATAGGACAAGTGTGCACGGAGAAAAGATGTTTTAAGTGGCGAAAAAAATATTAACCCTAATAGCGATACACGGTGTAGCTTTCAGCACACAGTGCACTCTCCTGTCCTGTACTTCAAGTACGCGCTAGAGTCTTTTGCCGGCGCTACAAAGCCGCGTTTCCGGTCGTTCACAACAATTCGCCGCGCGGTCCGCTGTTTCAAATTGCGCAATCGTCACGCGTCAGAGCCGTTCAAAACTTTAAAGAGTGCCCAATGTCGCAATGCGAGTACAGCGACCGATCAGTCAACGCGCAATTTGGAGCGTCCGAAATTCTCCTCGCACCGTTCGTTCCCGGCAATCAGTGTTTTCAACCTGTATCTCTACCCTCGCAGCGATTTCCTTATATAGTAACTTGCAGAACGAAGGAAAGAACAATCGAAACGAAAAACCTTTTGAGGATACATCTCCTTTGACAAAACCTGAGAGGAATCATCCAAAATCTTTCTGAAGAGTTTTTCACAGACAAAGGATCGTGGTTGTACAAAGAGAGAGGGATGACAAAAACGAATCCCATGGCTAAGACAAATCTGTCTCCCAGCCTTGGTTGGAGTCTGGTATTGTGTGCCGTGGCGACGGTGATGAGCCACACTATTTGTTGTGCAGAGGCTGCACGCAGTTTCGGAATGGGGATGGATGGTGACCGCGTCGCTAGTCGAACTTTGATGACAACCTCCTCCTCCCTCCCTCTCTGCGACTTTTTCCTTTTCCCGGACAACAAGACCATCCCAACCATCTGGTAGAACCTAAAAACCCAATTCCGAATCTCCATTTGGATGTGTTTATATGCATATACTTGAATAATGCAAACATATATATACTTATGAATATATGTTTTATGTGTATTTGACAATCCCAACTGACGGGAAAATTGTGGTCCATTTCAGTTTGGACGGATCGCCTGACACTGGAGTGGGCCCCTATGTTATGGACTCCGTGAGTGGCAAGATTATTGAAGTCGACAGTTCCGAAAAGGCCTCGTTCATCTGCTCAGATAAGGCAGGAACCAGCACCGGGGACGAGTTTTATGTCAACGGACAACAAGCTCAGATCAAGTTCCGCACTTTCAACTCGGTATGTTTCGAAAGTCGAAAGAATCCAAAACTGAAACATTGTGTCCCATTGGTACATGATGATGTGTCGCAGATTGATTTCGGATTCGAACACATAATGAAGTTCGTGTGCCTAAATTAGTCCAGTTTCAATAAGTCGAACAGGTGATATACAACCTTACAAATAACGAAAGGTTGGAGTTCCTTAAATTTAGTCAACTTACAACAATCGAACAACGATGGAAAATTGAGGCTGACGGAGTACAGTTTTTCATATGTTGCAGGCATCGAAGAGCTATTTCGAAAACTCTTGCTTTGTAATTCCTCTCACCGCGGTCCAAATTCCAGTTGGCAATAGCGTCCTGAACCTCAACCTGGGCGACACAAACCTAAAAACTTACCCCGATGAGCGCCGATGCCTCATATTTGCCACGGCCCCCTCCACCGCACCGTGCAACTGTTTACCATCCACTAAAACTCTTCCAGAATCACCTTCTCCTCCTCCTCCGTCACCATCACCTCCTCCACCTTCCCCTCCTCCCTCCCACCCCCCCTCCCCCCCCCCCCCCCCACCTCCACCATCTCCTCCTCCTCCTCCTTCGCCTTCACCTCCTCCACCGTCGCTTCCTCCTCCGCCCCCTCCTTCACCATCGCCTCCGCCCACATGCAACACCTCTTGCCCAGCCACACCGTTGGAGCTTTGTGACTTCTACTTTGCAGGACACAAGAACCAAATCCCATCGATAGCGCTTGTAAATGGCGAGGGAACGGCTTTGAGTACCGGTTTGAGGACAGAGAAAACGGGTGATGAAGTTGTCGTCGAGGTGAACGAGTCCGGTTTGGCTTTCTTTCGGGAATGTCCGACAGCTACTAACTCCGTTGGCAATCAATTCTACCTAAATGGGGAAGATGCCGTTTTGAAAGCCCGCACCTTCCAAACACAATCCGGCATCGATTACTTTCGTAGTCGATGCGTCATGTTGCCCATTAATGTGTTTAGGATCACATATAACGGTGTAGCTTTCAATGTACCGGCGGATGATAAGGACAAACTCTTTACCACAACTAGGCAATGCCTGATGTTTAAGACGTGTTAACTCTCCACAATCCTTTTTGTTTCATTAGATCGATAATATTTTTTCTTCGTGAAAGGTGTAACAAGGTTCCAAGTCTATGTTATTGTAAATATGTGATCAGATATTTTCGACTAGTTCAAATGTTTGCTTTAAAACGTTGTTCATTTCCTTTTTGATATTATCAACATGAATCGTTCCCCTCCTGTGTCTTTTCCTACTACTTTGCTTAGATTACATGGAAGCAGCGGAAACGTGGTGTTTTGCAGCGTTTCTTTTTTTTATATACCGAGTCTTAAGCGAAGTAATGTTTGACTATCTTTTTCGTAAAAAAATATTTTTGCGAATTTATTGTCGTTGTTGATGGTCTTATTCTTATTGTCTATTCTGCTTTAATTTTCGAATCAATCTTGGCAAATTTATTGCCATTGTGAAACGAGCACAATTTCGCAGCATTGGAATATTTCGCAGCATTGGAGCTATTGTAAACGCCCCGCAAGCAATTTTATGTGTTCGCCTGCTTTAAATCCTTTTAACATAGCTTGTGTTTCAACTTTGGTCTCGTTCCAATCTTCCAACTTTCACAATCTGCTTGAAATCTTGGATCGACCATTCGAGATAACAAGATCCTCTGTTGCCATGAGCAGCGGAGGTCACGATCGGGTACCCGAATCCGTACCCGATCAGTACCCGATCCGTACCCGGCCGGCCGCGTCGGATCCGTAACAGATTCGGGTGCCAAATTTCGGGGGCTGGCCAGATTCGGCCAGGTTATTCAAAAACGAAAAGGAAAAGTCGGGTCAGGTCAGATACCCTATTGTGACCTCTGATGAGCGGATAGGTCTGGCGCGAATACTCATAGATAGGAGTCTTAGATTAATCATGAGGTAGATAAGCAATTGAGAGACGGAAAGGGATAGGTAGATCACATTCAATGATTTAGCTTTTATGGTCCCTTTATAGTCTAGGGATCACTTAGCGTCAGCTATATTGAGCCGAACAAGAGATTACATTGAAGTTCGGACCTGTAATGCCTTATTGCGATTATATTAAAAGTTGGTTTTTCACTGCTTCTAATCTAATTTTAGAATTGGTTGTAATGATGTGTTTTCTTATGAAGTTTACACCTCTTGTGTATCTCAATTTCTTTCTCTGTGTATTGCACCTTACACTCTAAATTTTGAAGACATTGTGGAAAGCTTTAGTTCTTTCTTGTCTTACATTATTTTTTATACAATGCGAATCTATGATTGCATTTATGGTGGTTGTTGAATAGACCGGGAAATTGTGGTCTAATAAGAGTCTGCCGCAAATCAGCTCAATAGGAACAATGGTTGTCATCTCACATTATGTGGATCTCAGGATCTCCCTTCTATATTTGCTCTTGTGACGGAATGTCACAAATAGTTGATGTACTCCAATCCGAAATTGCATATTGTATCGGACGAATATCGCGTAATGTCATATCTCTCCTCATCCAATGGCTCGCGACAGTTTCGGGTTTCGATTGTAATCGCACAATTTTAACTTCTTTTCTATTCATGATTATATGATGGGATGACAGTTGTACCTGCAGAGCGGCTAGTCAGCTTGATCTATGTTAAGTGCAATGTCGCAAACCTAAGATAAGTCACCATATGTCATGGTGTAATGTGATGGAGTGTCTCATTTGTGAAACTGAATTGTGTTTGTATTTCTTTTCGTATATTGACTGGAATTGCACTTTTACAACAACTGAAATGACAATGGCAACGTTTTTTGTGTACAACAAAAATGAATTTAGTTCTCTATCGAAAGATAAATGACACTATGTTTTTATTTAAATGTTCTAAAGTTATGTCTGTAGCTTCTTCCCTTATAACATTCGATATTTAGTATATTATTTAAATCGCGTAGACATTGTCCTTTGTTTAATTCAAAAAGGTGACTTCTGCGGTTCTCGTCGCGAAATTGCAGAGTTGGATTTATTTCTGGACATCCTACCTTATAAGTTGAAGAAATTTTCTTTGATGGGAATCAATATTATTGATGTTTTAGTTATTAGAGTTTTTTTCATTGGAGGAATCAGAGTACATTCGTGTGTCATTATTCATTACTTTAACACATTGTTTAATATCATAATTCCTTACTGTTTCGATGTTTGCTTTTTTTTGCTCCAATTTTTGCCACTTGCTCTCTTGAAGAAAATTTTGGAAGATTCTTTTTGACATTCAAAATTGTGTCAGATATCAAACTGTCAGTCCGTCAAAAAAAAATGTTTCAAATTTGTTTTAAATTTGACTCGTTTTTTCTCAAACGAATTCGGATTTGGATTCTGGCCTAAGGCATTGATATAAGAGTAAAATGAGAAGGCAAACCCAACGGTTTGAGACTTTTTGTACCTTAAGTCTGTTAGTAACAATATAGCGAAAGGATTTTTAGAGACACCCTAAAATTATTTATTTGACCAAGAGCAAAGAAAGAACCAGACTCTACCAATAGAAGAAAGAATGAAACAGTACAAATAAAGATTGACTACCAAAGTGCCCTAATTTATGACGCACCCTCACTTTGACCAACTTCCAAATAGTGGAGTTTTGTACCTCTGTATATATTAAATATTTTTTGAAAAAGAGCAGTGAAACGTGAGCTGTGTGAATAAAGATCGAATACCTAAAGAGCCTTAATTTATGG
Organism: Zygnema cylindricum; assembly: GCA_037447655.1. Classification (NCBI taxonomy): domain Eukaryota; kingdom Viridiplantae; phylum Streptophyta; class Zygnematophyceae; order Zygnematales; family Zygnemataceae; genus Zygnema; species Zygnema cylindricum. Next base: position 161,758 of record JBBHKE010003114.1, on the reverse strand, counting down.
TAGATACTGACTCTGACCATATTACAAAGTATGTAACACTTTAACAAAGTGCAGTCGAGGAGTGTTGTAACTCGACAATTTCCAATTATAGCGCTTAAACAAGGAATGGGCAATTCCGCACTATTTCTAAATTTTGACTATATTGCATTGGTTTCAGTTTTTTTTTTTACTTTTTGCTGTCACAAGGGCTGCGGTCTCGGTTGCCAATTAAAATATCGATAACTGAAAGAAACAAGCGTGGAACAGAACTCCTCTTAAACCACAGTACAACAACAATTATATAACAGTTCACGAGTATTATTATGACAGTAACTGACATGGGACCAATTGTTGACATTTAAAACACCAAAACCAAAAGCCAGGAAGAGTTCCTTGTTGTATCAAATGGAAATGAGGATTGGGAAAGATAATTTCCTATCGCCATCTTTCCTTATAGGTAGCTTGCTCGGTACATCAATGTAACTCCACGCGGCTTTTTCCCTTGGAGTGACAAATGTCACTTTTTGGTTGGACGTACGGTGGGTTAAGATTCTGTTCTGACACTTTGAGATCGAAAGAAAAAAAAAGATTTGCGTTTTCCCGATTGACCCCAATTTTGCAAACAACAAAGTGAAAATACTTAGCACTTACAACAAACATTACCATCAACTAAAACCAAACACATTCTAAAAAAACAATCAAAACTTTACTGAAGCACACACGCGCACATCATTTCCAACATATTTATGTCTTTTTTCTCTCTCTCTCTCTCTCTCTCTCTCTCTCTCTCTCTCTCTCTCTCTCTCTCTCTTTTTTCTTGGGCAACCACGGATTTAACAAATCTATTTCTCGTGATTCAAAATTTCCATTTCAAATTTATGGTCAAAAAAAAGGAAAATCAAATAGAAAAGCTCCCATCCCGAGCTTCTCTCAAATGAAGTGGACCAGCCTCGACCGCGACTCTTCTCATGCCCAAAAAAAAAAAAAAAAGAGAAACAAAAGAAGGAAAGAGGACAAGGAAAAAAAAACATGTCGCCCTCTCTTTCTCCCTTTCCACGCCTATCAACAAAAAGCCCATAGACAAATAAATTCTCCTCTCTCTTCTCTCTTCCCTCCCCTCATACCCAAGGAAAGAAACTATCCCGTCTCTCCTATCTCAAGAAAATGAGATACGTCTCTAAACCGGCACTTCTGGGAACAGAGAGAAAGAGATAGAAAGAGAGAAAGAGGGAATGAGAGAGAGAGGAGAGAGAGAGAGAGAGTGAAAGAAACACTCCAGGAAAAGAAAGGAGCCACTCTCTCATATTTAGAATTCAAATTCAAAATGCCATCCTGCTTTTTTCGCTCTTTCCCCTCTCCCTATCCCTTCTTTCCACGTACTCTCCCTCCTCCCCTCTCCTTTCTGTTTTCCGCTTTCAAGCTTTCTCCTCATCTCCTCTCCTCTCCTCGCTCCCCTCTCTCTCCTCTCCGTTTTTTTCTCTATCCCCCCTTCCTCCCTCCCCTTTCCTCTCCTCGCTCCTCTCTCCTCTCCTCTCTCTCCTATTCTCTGCTTCCCTACCTCCTCTCTCTTGTCTGCCTCTCTCCTCTCTCTGGTCTCCCTTTCCTCTCTCTCCTCAATTGTTCCCTCCACTCTTAATCCCACTCCCTCTCCCGTTTCCCATCAGTCCTCCCCCATTTGCTGGACCCTGGGGGGGCCCAGGGACAGAGGGAGGGAGGGGAACTCCCCCCCCAATATGATGTTGGGGTCCATGTTGGGAGATCATAGGGGGGGGAGGAGGAGGGAGAGAGTGGTTTTGCCCCCCGGGAACGAATGGGGGAGCGCCACCTGGACCGTGGAATTGTACCGGCATCGGTCCCCCTGGTTTCAGGGGAAAAAACCAAAAAAAAAAATAAAAAAATAATAATAATAATAAAGGGTAGAAAAGGATTTCAAAAAAGGGTTAAAAAAAAGGGTAATTTCAAAAAAAAAAAAAGAGGGGTAGGAAGAGTTAAGAAAGTGGGCTTCGGGACAAATTTGCGGTTACGTGATGGGTTTAAATCGAGTTAAAATTATTTTGGGTTTTTCGAGATTTTGAGAAATTGAAATATTTGGGGTTTTGGGTTTTTTAAGCGTTAAAAGATTTTAGGATAAAAAAAGATTTTAAAAGAGATAAGCCTTTAAAATTGAAGTTCAGATTTTGGTGACACATAGGTTAAAAATTCGTAACCGTAAGATGTGAAAATAAATAAATAAATATAAATATAAATATGACATATAACTAGGTCCCCGTAAAAGACAACTTTTCCAAACAAGACAACAAGTGATGAAACAACCATAAGTGACAAATTAGCTGACATCATCCTCCTTACCGCGATGCTTGGGGACCGAGCCAGATCCAGGGTGAGGGAGAGGAGGAGGAGGGCCTCCCTGCTGGGGGGGGACCATGGACTGCCCAGGCATCATTTGCTGGAGAAAGAGAGAGAGGAGAGGGGGGAGAGTAAGAGAGGAGACGGGAGAGAGAGAGAGGAGGAGAGAGAGGGAGAGAGAGAGGAGAGAGAGAGAGGAGAGAGAGGGGAGAGAGAGAGAGAGAGAGGAGAGAGAGAGAGAGAGAGAGGAGAGAGAGAGAGAGAGAGAGAGAGACAGAGAGAGAGAGAGAGAGAGAGAGAGAGAGAGAGAGAGAGAGAGAGAGAGAGAGAGAGAGAGAGAGAGAGAGAGAGAGAGAGGAGAGAGAGAGGAGAGAGAGAGAGAGAGAGAGAGAGAGAAGAGAGAGAGAGAGAGAGAGAGAGAGAGAGAGAGAGAGAGAGAGAGAGAGGAGAGAGAGAGAGAGAGAGGGAGGGAGGAAAGGAGGGAGGGAGGGAGAGAAAACGGGAGAGAAAACAAAACACCCAAAAACGACCAAGAAGGCAATCAGATAAGCCAAAGTCCTCTCTCACTCTCTCTCCCATTTTGTCCTGTTTCCTTCTTTCCCTCCCCTAAAAGTCCCCTCCTTATTCTCTCTCTCCTTTTCCTTCTCTGCTTTTGCCAGCTTCTTCATTTGTCTTCTCCTCACTCTCTGTGCCTCTACTTCTGTCTCTCACATCCCCTTGAGCCACTCCCACTACCTCTCTATCTCTCCATCTTCCTAGCATGAAACACGAAGAAAAAGTCAAATTCAAACAAAAACCTGGAGGGGCAAACAAGAGCAAGGCAGAGAATGGGAGAGAGAGAAGAAGGAGGCGGAGTGAGAGAAAGAGAAAGGAGAGGGAGCAAGAGAGAGAGAGAGAGAAAGAGTGAGGGTAGAGCCGAGAGAGAGAGAGAGAGAGAGAGATGAGAGAGAGAGAGAGAGAGAGAGAGAGAGAGAGAGAGAGAGGGAGAGAGAGAGGGGGGGGGGGAGATTTACCTGAGGCATGGGGTGCATGTAGACCATCTGCCCCTGAGGCCCATACATGACTCCCTGAGGGTACTGCTACCCTCCCCCCCACCCCAATTCCTTGTCAGAAATCACCTCATTTTGAAAAAAAGTGTGGTACACACTCCCACTCCTTTACGCCTCCCCTTCCCCCCCCTCCCTCTTTGTCAGAAACCATAACAATTTTCTCTTTCTCCCTCTTCCTTTCCATCTTCTCCCTACATCAAAAAACAAATATAGCCCACTCTCTCCCCCACACTCCCTCTCTCCCGCCCTCTCTCGCTCTTCCCCGCTAAAATTTCATTCTTCACATTTTGAACATAAATGTGTTTCTGTTACTCTCTCTCTCCCCCCATCTTTGTGTCAAAAAACCAGGACAAATGCCTCTCTCTCTCCCTCCCTTTCCTCTCTTCTTCCCTCCACTCCCCTCCCCTCCCTCCCTCCCTCCCTCCCTCCCTTTCCCCTCCCTACCTCCCTTTCCCCTCCCTACCTCTCTCACTCTCTCTCTAAAATTCCACACTTGCAATTTGAAGTGTAACCTTTGTCCATAACCAGTAAATAATTATGTTTACCTGCTGCCCATTGGGGTACAAATAGGGTGGTCCGGCCTGCATCTGGGGGCCCTGAGGGGGTGGAGGGTAGCCTCTCACTCCCGGCTGTTGGACGTACATGGGGCCCATCTGCCACCAGTTTGTACCCTTTTTTTTTATATAGGTTCCTTTCCCCTTCTTTTATATTATCAATTGGTCTTTACTTTTATATATTTTTGGTTTTCAATTAATTTTTCTGGGTAAACAGCATGTAAAGACAAAAAAGCAAGGAGAAAAAGACAAAAGACAAAAAGGTAAAAAACGAGAGAACGGACCCAAGAAATCCCAAACTCAAAAACCTAAAAACCCCAAGAAAAACTGAGTCCAATACCCGAAAATCCCAAAATCTAATTTTATGTGTTGTGAAGTTTTCACGGTTATTTTATATATGGTATTTTGGGTGTCTCAATATTGATCCTTCGGATCAATATTTCAATCTGCCAATAATTGCGATGTACCGATAAACATTGCAACATCGCATTATTTCTATAATTGTTAACATAAATGCTAATATTATTGTTAATTATCAATATTATTTCCAATTTTTGCTTACTTATTAAGCATAAATACTACTAAGAGCAATCCTAGGAGCAGAGAGATTCTCCTACTCCTCCTGCTTTTCCTTTTTTTCTCCCTTCCTACCTCCTTTCTCCTACTTTCTGCCTCCCTCCTCCTACCTCCTACTACCTCCTACCCCCTACCTCATACCTCAAACCTCAAACCATACCAGTCGATCGTTTGCCTACAAAGCAAGAAAATTTTGGGAAACTAAATATGAGGATTGAAAATTTGTCAGTGTGTAATGAAATCAGTATACCACTAGTACAGTTAATAACTCTTATTCTCGCAGATATTTCTGACCAAAAAAGTAGGTGACAACACAATTAGTCACATTATCCGATAATAATTTAGTGTTGTTAAAAAGTAAAATAAAAACTCACCAATTCTAATAGCGACGAAAAATGTCCAGTACTGTTTGTACTTTATCGCCGCACAAAACTTGCAATTAATTAGAAATATTATTGGTCAAAAACCTTCAGAATTAAACTCAATAAATGTAAATGTAATTTGTTAAAATCATTTGAAATTAAACCTGCTATCGAAAATGTATTTAAAACTGTCCTTTCAAGGTTTAGTTGAGAAACTTTTCAGCCAGGGTACATACTGGAATACGCAGGAGTACAATACACTTTCTGGTCAGTTATCGCCCACAACATCAGAATTACTTCCAAGCAAAGTTAATAATGATCGAAAATTTTACTACTCGATACTTGAACATATATATCGCCATATATCATGTGGATTCACTCCATTTAAAACATTACCAAATACCGGAGCCTCTGATCTGGTGATCCGATGTCTGTACAGTACACTATGAATCACATTTAGCCTTAACGACCCTAATTCGGTCCCGATACTTTTTGCCCCCTGACCAAAAAAGAGCATTAATAAATACTTGTTTTTCTTCCTTAAAACTACATTGAATTGTTCAAAATCAGCCTCGTTATTTGGAAATGACTAAAGAAACAACAACGATAATATAAACCCCAAGCTAACCATTAACTAATAGAGCAGTAAAGCCGTTCAGTATTTGTACTTGCAGCGCGAGTTTTATACGCAAGCGATACAATTACAAAATACATTTTTTTGGGAACTAAACTTCGTAAATTTGGTGTTTACAAAGACTTCGGGTGTAAAGAAGCACCTAGATGAAAAAATATTCTACAGACCAACAAACAGATATATTTGTATAATTTTTGTCATGGCTCGCGTTTTTATTTGTTATTTAAGGCAAAGACGCAAAATTTAAGCAGTTAAAAATTCTTTTGCCGCGTAAAAAGGGCAAAACAAAACCGCACAATTTAAAATCGCCGATATGATGTTAAGTTGGGTACCAATAAGAAAAACCCTCAAAACCTAAAGACGAGCTTCCCAATATTTCCCTACCGGAGACCGGACTGGACTCATCGATACAAAACGCTAAAAATGCCCAAAAACCAAAAATCCAGAAAACCCAAAACCGAAAAACTAAAAAAAATCAAAACCCTTCGCCTACCTGATTCTGCGAATGGGGGGGCATTTTCATGCCAGGCTGTCCTTGTAAAACCGCTCCCGGAATGCCACCTGGCACTCCGAAATTTCCTGGAGGACCTCCTCCTCCTCCCACTCCTCCACCTCCTCCTTGGATATAAACCATGGCCGGATTGAAACTTCCAGGAAAGTGTCCATGCGAATTTCCCATGTTTTGTAACTGATTTAACTGATTTGGCGAATTTTGAGGTACAAACCCCCCTACGAGTCCCGGGATTTGCATTCCTCCCATAGAAGCGGGTAAAAACATGGGTCCAGAGACCAAATTGGGGTTAGGATTCATGGGACGGGGGATGTTTCCGTTTCCGGAATGTTGTTGGTTGGGGGCAGAGGAAGAGGGAGAGGGAGAGGAAGAGGGAGGAGTGAAGGGCGACGTTCCAGGAGTGAAGACTTTCGCATTCGGGTTCAGTTTGAATTCCTGAAGGTGGAAACATCGGAAGTTTGAACAGAGTTAAAACAAGGTTAAAGCAAGAGTTAAAACAGGTAAAACCATGTCAAACCATGTCAACAAAAGTTTAGATTAGTTTAAACAGGTTGAATTGCGCAAACAACAGAGAGCAAAAAAGACATTCATCAATGTTAAAACACACTCTTGTACAAAAATCTATTCAAAGTTTTAAATTTAACAAAAACATCTTCACCTTTGCATTGGGATTGAGGGTCGATTTTTTTGCTGGTGCCACTTGACTTGAAGAAGAAGAAGATGAAGAAGCAGAAGAAGACGAATTTGTCCCACTCGCAACAGCTGTCACAGCTGGATTACTCCCGGATTCCGAAGAACCGCCAGCGGTCACATTCAAGGTGGAAACATTTAGATTCTCCCCTCCTCCTCCTCCTCCTCCTCTACTTCCCGCGACGGGAGTCCCAGGGGAACTTTCTACCGAGGACATCTCCGAAATTGAGGTTTTTAAGAAGGAATTTTCTCGAGAAACAGAGGTTTCTTTGGAGGCCGGAGTAGGAGTACCAGCGGGAGACGTGGCAGAGGAAGGGGTAGTGGGACGGTGAGCAGAAAACGGAGACATAGAAGTTCGAGAAAAGGGATCGGGAGAGGCGGGTCCTCGGGAGGCACTCTCTGAGTGGATAAGTTTACTGCTGCCCGGAGGAGGAGTTTCTTGTCCAGAAGTTCTTGCTGAAAAACGGAAAAGAGGGGGAGGGAGAGAGAGAGAGAGAGAGAGAGAGAGAGAGAGAGAGAGAGAGAGAGAGAGAGAGGAGGGAGAGAGAGAGAGGGAGAGAGAGGGAGAGAGAGAGAGAGGCGAAAGAGAGGGAAGAGGGGGAGAGAGAAAGGGAGAATGAATAATAAGTAAGGTTTTGCAGATAGATAGTGTGTATGTTTTGCTGAAACTGTATTTGCCATTGATATGGTTTCCATATTAAACCTCAAAAAAATACAAAAAGGGGGAAAATCGTTGAACTGCCGAAGAACAGAACATGAAGACTAATTTAAGGAAAGAAAATAAAAGAAACAGAAAAGAAAGCATAACACAAAAAAATGAGAGACGAGAATAAATGTGGAGAATGAAAGAGAGAAAGTGAAGGCAAATATTTCTTACGTGCAAGAGGGGATCTTGGCTCGATTGCCTATTCCAAAAACCCATCAAAAAAAAAAATGTTTCGCAAGTTCAATTAGTTCAAAGGAAAATAAGCAAAACGAAAAAAAAAATAGCAAAACAAAGAATGGAAGCAAAATAAAGTAAAAATGAAAAAAGGAAAAAAGGCAAAACAAAGAAAAGTCATAACAGGAAAATGTAGCGAAACAAGTGAGAAAATGTAAAAACAAAGATATGTGAAAACATGAAAGCAATAAAAAAGTTAGAAACACGATAAACGAGGGAACGAAGAATATAAAGAGACAAGAAATGAAAAAAAAATTGGTAGGAAGATGCCATTTTGACGTTCTTTTGAACAAGAGAAAAAACTGTGACTGCAGATAGGGGGGAAAAGAAAGGAGACAGGAATATGGACGAGAAGGTGAGGGGAAAGAAGAGGCGAGGGTGAGGAAAAAAATCGGAGACAGAAAAAGGGAGGAGTGGAGGAGGAGGGGCCCAAAGGACGGGGAGGAGAGGGGGAAGGTGAGGCGAGGGTAAGGAAAAACAGAAGACGGGAAAAGGGAGGAGAAGGAGATCGAGAAGGCGAGGCAGGAGGGTGGCAAAGAGATTAGCCCTACCGTTCTCTCTCGAAGAGATTCACTGAATGACTTGAGCTCGTTCACCTGATCCTCGCGACCTTTTTTGCTCTTTTTTGCAGTTTCTTGCTTTTTAAAGTCTGCAAAATCTCTGAAAAACAGAAAAGAAAAAGATCGACGTGGAGAAGAAAATTACGAGCTTTTCCTTCTTTCCGTGAAAAAAAAAGAGAGGAAAAAGAAAGAAAGCAAAAGGAGGAGACGGAAAAGTAGACATTCACAAACTCTTTTCGTCTAAAAATCCTATCAAGTTCTCCCAAATGATACACTCATTTTAACATTTAAAAATGAATATAAAGGCCAAAACAAGGCAGAAAAAAAAAAAAAACTCCCTCTCTATCGCTCTCTTTCTCTCTCTCACCTATAAACTTCTTCTGGTACTTGAGGGGTACTGGGGTCCAAATTGAGGGCATGAATACTTGCAGCGTCTCCCACAAGAGGAGAGAGGAGAGGAGAACGTCTCCCCACAGGAGAGTGGTAAGGAGAGCCGCCAGTAGCCTGTAAGAAAACCAAAGCACTTTTTTTCTTAGTTTATAAGAACAGTTTGAGTTGAAAATAGATTGAAATGAGCCGATCAAGCTAAAAGTAGGCTGAAATAAGAAATAAATTAATAGTAGGTTTAGAATGGGTTGTAAATGAGACGAGAAGGTGAGAAAACCAGATTTTATGAATACTGGATTTACAATAAGATTTAAATTTTAAAGAAGCATCAGAGGAAAATTACATTTAGTTTAGAAAATGTGTTTAAGAGGGACAAAGGCGTTCACTTCTTTGGTAAAGTATGAAAACAAACGTATGTGAGGCTCAGTTCTGTTCTAGAAACAAAAACCGCTTCACAGGGAAAATGTGGGAGAGGGAGAGCGGAGGGGAAAGATGGAAGAGGGAGGCGGGTTGAGGGAAGAGGGAAAGCAAAGAGGAGCAAAGTTTCCCAAACCAAAACTATCTTCCAGACAAAACTAGTTCAGATGCCCTAATTTTCCCATTCACACTGATTAAGGTGCAGATCGTGGACCTTGGAGAAGGAATTCGACGCCCGTTTGGGATGTAACCGGAGACGCAAATGTTCCTTGTGAAACTGCGCAGCAGCTTCCAAAGCACTCTGTTCCTCCTGATCGATCCGAGGAGAGGGCTCGAATCCTCCCACTTTTCGCTCTTGAGTAGGAGTGGTCGGCTCGTCTTTTCGAACTCGTCCTCCGCCACTGTTACCGACACCGGAAGTAGAGGCCTGAAAATTGTCAAAAAAGAAAATTGTCAAACAAGAAAAGATGGAAGTTGCTAGAAGAAGTCATTTTGCAGAATTTTCTGCTAATATTATCACAATTGTGGGCGTTGTTGGGTATCAAAAGAGAGTTAAAAGGATGAAAGCTCCCGATGTCCAAAACAGAGAGAAGAGAAGAAAGGGGACGAAGTGGAAGAAAGAATGCAAGCATCCAGGTGCTCATAAGTTAAACAGTCTTAATAGGATATTTTAACAGCTCGTGGCAACAACTGTCTCCGCACAATTCATCATTTCAAGTGTCAAAAAGAGCACATCTGCTATCACTTCTTTATACCAATAGTCCAAACTAATTGTGCATTCAACACTAATTATAGTTCATTTGCAAAAGCTGCCTTTTTAAGCTGACTCATCAACCTAATCCACATTCGAAAAAATCATTTGAACAAACACAGTTTCTAAATAGTGATGCACCACACTGAGTTTTGGTAAAAAAAAAATGTTCTGAACACAGACGACATAGGCAAAAAGGCAAAAATGGTTGACCTGGCCGTCAGATTTGGTTGTAGGATTTTCTTTAGAAGCTGGAAAAGATTCCGGTGGGATTTCAACTTTAGGAGATTGTTGTTCTGGAGTCGAAGGTCCAAATGTATCGTCATTATGAACATCGAGTTCTCCGTCTTCCTCATCTTCTCCCTCCCCAGAATCGATCTCTTCCCCATTTTCTCTGTAAAGATTTCAAAGTATAGGGATAATAATCAGGATCATGTTCATGGCTGTCTCCTTCTTATTCAAGGCCAACAGGAGAACAGGAGTATGATGATAATTTTCTGTCCCACCTTCCCTAATTCAACGACTAATAATCAGGATCATAATGATATCTTGATCCCGAACTGAGCAAATCTCCCACGTAAACTTTCCTTCTCAGTTTGTTTTTTGGTATTTAAGTTCCACTAATATAAAAAGACCAGAGGGAATTGTTTTGGTGTGAAAGATACTGAATGAGAAACAGATTATCAAAAAGATATAAACGCCACATACCTGATAACAGAAGAAAAACGAGTTTCCTCATCCATTTCCTCCACCTCAGATGGCAACTGCTGCCCTCGTTCCTGCAAAAAACAAAATGGCCACATGAATTCTTAAAAACTGCACAGAAAATGCAAAAGAAGTCCAAAAGAAATTCAAAATCATGTTCCAAAAAACTATCACCTTAGAAAAAAATAAAGCTGGTCTGTTGAGACAGGAAAAATCGCGTGGATTACAAGTTTAAAAAAGTATATATTTCCAAGCGTAGCAAAACTATTATGCAGAATTGATTTACAGATTCCCACTCGTCTTCCTAAAAACACTATTTCTGTAAAACTTATTCACAGAATTGCACTGTAAAACTTATTCACAGATTCCCACCCTTATCTTTACAAAATATTCGCGAACTCCCACACTCTTTTATTGTTAATTCACATATATTCACACCTCTTCTGTAGCTTATTTACAAAGTATTACACTGCTTCTACAACATTACTTCACGATTAATAAACATCTTTCCCTCTGCAAATTACTTTTCAGATTCTCACAGATCTTCTGCAAAACCTTGTTGGTTATTTTATGGTGTACCTCTGCCAAATGGATATTCCTCGAGCTTTGACCCTCTATTTCACGTGCAATTCGAGCTGCCTCTCTCTCCCTCTCTTTGCTTTGTTTCTCAAGCTTCGTTGTGTATATATTCTCATCAAAACTGCTTTCCACTCCAAAAAGAGATTTATTTGCTTCAAATTGGTCCCAATTCCTGTTCAAACAGCAAAATAAGGAAAAAAAAAATTACAAATCAAGCCGAGATTCAATACCTCGACCATGACTTTAGTGCCCAAATTGAATACGAACTGCATATCCCCAAACTCCCTCCACAAATTCATTTCTATGGTAACAACCAAATCTAAACATGTCTCCTTTCAGTTTTCTCGTAGTAGACACACAAAAAAACTATTTCAGCTCAAAGATCTGGACATCAACAGCAAAACAGAATGACCCAAAAAAAAAACAACAAACTCAATTAACATGTAACACACGCACACAAAAAAAAAAAACCATCAACTCACCACTCCACTCTTCTAAGCAAAAATTGTCCAAAATCACGACAAAATCTAAAGATCTTTAAAACCTACTGCTAAACAACCGTTCATTTCTTTGAAAAAACTGACCTGCCCCAAGCACCTCCACTGAAAGTACTGTCAAGTCGCAAGTTCCGCGAAGCTTCCTCCCCAGGTTCCGGCCTCCATGGCTTCAATTCCCTCTCCTCCAATGTTCTCCCACTTTTTGAAATTCCAGTATCTGTCGCAAGTTCTCCTTTAATCTCGCGAAATTTTCCATTTGCCAACGATTCCCCGTCAAGGACCACATCCTGCAATTCCTCGTTTTTATGAGTGTGTTATTCAGTATTGAAAATAGAGACAAGAGTGAGAGAGAGAGGGAGCCAAAGAGAGAGAAGGAGAGAGAGAGAGAGAAAGAGAGGAGGGAGGAAGAAACCGGGAAATCCACATTCTGTGTATATTTTGGAGCTTGTTGTGTTCAATCAAACATTTGAAAATGAATAGAGAGACAATCAGTGGGTAAAAACCGCCTTCTATATTCAATATAGACTTTGTAAAAGGGTTGCAGTCATGGCATAGCGCAAGCGCGATATAAAATACAAAAAAATCAAAGAAAATATCAAACTCACTGGATACATAAGACAGTTAGCCGAACAAACGCCATATAAGGTTACATAATAAACCCGTAATTACCACTTTGAGACATAGACATATAGGATGAGCACAAGACGTGAGTATAAAGGACAGAAGGACAAAAGAAAATCTTCTCCCCGTGAACCTGTGTTTTGTCCATTTGGGGTAATCTTCCGTATTAACCGGACATAAATGCTGTTCCCAGTCCCTGTATTACATACCACCTCACGTATAGAGATACATACTGATTATTCTTACGACTGTAATTAAAACTAAGCTATAAGTTTGGTCAAAAAAACACACACTCAAATCAGTGCTATTAACTCTAATAGCAATGGGCAGTGTAGAGATGCATAGCACATAAAAAAACGCTCAGTGTATTCTGACACAATACACCACCTATCACTGTTAATAACAATAATTCAGTTCCAACTTTTTTGGGCCAAAAAATCATAAAACAATGTTAACGACATTATTTCAGAGAGCGAACTACAATCTGTCACGTTTCCCTACACTTCAATAATATTATACAATATATAACAAATATAGCAGTATGGTCCACACCAATTCAGGCAGGCTATGTGAAGGACCTTCTTCAACACTTGTGTTTCACCAACTTTTCCTCATTGTACACGGTGGTACGCCCTAATGATTTTTTTACGATATCGCACTTCATGGTCTTTTTCTAATGTCTTCCACTATTACAAGGAGAGAGTGGGATAAGAAAAGGGGGAGGAGGGAGAAAAGAGGGAGCAAGAATCGGAAAAGGCGAGGGAGAGGGAGTGGAAGAGGGAGATGAACAGCGCCCGACATTCATTAATACAGCCCACAAGATTAAGTAGACATTAATTGCTTACTCTCTTGTTTTTCGGATTTTGAATATACCACTCCCCTAATTTTACATACTAGCTGGTGATAAATAATGAGCAAAAACAAAAAAAATAGCCGAAAATGATATCTGAGGTCCCCGTGGACGAATCTTCCTGTAAGTCGATAAGAAAACCTCCTCTAAATGAAAAAACAACCCAATTCTTGTTTTTAACCTTTCATTTTTTGTAAAAAAAAATTAAGCGCAAGTTCTTTACAAGACGAATATGAGAATGAGAAAGAAAAGAAAAAAAAATACAAATCAGACAAGATTTCAAATGTGAGAAGAACTCCAAAGTAAGAAAAAAAAGGGTCAACTAACCTTTGCGATGACCTGAACACAATCCTTTGCCTGGATTATCATCATCTTCGAAGGAGGCTTCCGGGACGCTTCCCTCACTAGTGAACTTCTGCTGTTGGAAAGGTCTTTTGTTGGTTTCACCATCTTTAAAACCACCCCTATTTCCAAACAAATAACAAAAAAGCGATTAATTTTCGGACCAAGAATGTATTATATCCAATTCAAAACTCCCAAACAGTTTCAAGAACTTGGCGAAATCTCTCTCTGACTAGTAAGATAGAAAAGTAAGTAACGGCTTAGCAAGAACCATCTGTAATAACAACAAAAAAAACTGACAACAACTTGCAATCTACGCTCTTCCTGATCAAAAATTTCCCATTAACAAACTTTCCTTTCCTCGGTTTGATCCCCTCCTAAACCTGTATACCTGTTTTCAGTTTTATTTGCTTTTGACATTTTACAATGCAAAACTCTCTTTATATTCTGTTTTTTTTGTTTTGAACTGAAATTTTGTCCTACCAACAAAATGACTGACATAATAGCGACACAAAAAACGCATGGATGGGAAAAAAGACAATGAAGAAAGGGGGTGGGAAATGAAGGGAAAAAGGTATTTAAAACTGACCGAAATCACGGTCATTAGCTGTATGAAAAATTCCTGTATACACAATTCCTGACTTGGTTTGTACTTCCACAGTTTGTCCTATTAGACAAGTCGCCATAAGAACAAACCGATCATGGGCAGTCCCGTCCTTAAAAGCTCCTAAAGGCTCATCTCTCCCTCCACTTCCTACAGAATGAGAAACCTGCCCTCTCTCTCCTCCACTTTTCCCAGAACCGCTTCCTCCTCCACCTCCAGCAGCTCCAGGATGTGCATTGCCCAAAGAAAGCGACGAATTCCCACCTCTACTGTTATTATTGTTGTTATTTCCGTTTCCACCCCCTGTCCCTCCCATTCGAGTGCTTTGTGAATTTCCCGACGATCTCCAATTGGCACTATCTGATCTCGAGGGTCCAGATGAGCCGGGATCTCGATCCACTCTTCGTCTGTTTCCTCCATTGGACGCAATTGCTGACCTGGCATGCTGAGGTGGTGCCACCTGGCTGCTCATTCTGAGTCTTGGAAAAAAATTTAGGGACTTCAAAAAGAGTAACCTTGCAAAAAAAAAAATTGGGCCCAGGGAGGCGGGGAAGCTGGAATCCTACCCGCCAACTAGTACCTGTAGCACGACACCAAAAAAAAATAAAAAAATAAAAATAAAAAATGGAAAAAAGGCTTAGATACCGAGTTTGTGAAAAAGAGAATTTGGGAGAAAAAAAACCATGACATGGTCCTTATAGCCTTCTCTATTTAATGTCTACAAGAATTCAATTCGGCTGGTTAAAACATTTGAAAAAGGGAGTGGGCGGGAGGGCCGAATGGCACCTCCCCTCAATGGGGAGAGAGAGAGAGAGAGAGAGAGAGCAAAGTTAGAAGCCCCATTGTTTTCCCATATTTGACAGTAGGATCTTATATTTTATGAGTTAAGAAAACCAAAAGTTAGTATAGTAAAGCCACCGAAGGGTTCAAGCCACTGAGGTACTACAAGAAAACATGGCTTTCTTTAAAATTCATAGTAAACAATAGCAAACCATGGGGTTGGCGTACATATGTCCGGTTCAGTTTACTGTTGTTCAAAAAAGTGAAACAAAAAAGCAAAATTGTTTAAGTTCGGTTAAGGTCGGTTCTGAAACTTGGAAATAAAAACATGGTTCATAAACTGCTTCTTTATTATTGTTTGTTATTGCAGTGGAACGTTTGCCTGATACTATACCACTTTCACTGTGGCTAATCTTCTTTCTAAAACAAAGAGGAACTGATTTGGTACTTAATTTTGTATAATTGAAAAAAAATGAGTGACTCTAAAAAAATGTAGCACGAAGGTATGCACCCAGAGTTCTTAAACTTCAGCTTGTCGATGTTTTGAGGGCATAAATGATACTTTTTGGCTTTTTAGGGTGATTTTGTGCCAGAAAAGTGAAAGAAATCCATGTTCTCCAATTCATGAGCCACTCTTTTCTTTTCTTTTCTTTTTTACTCTTTTCTTTTCTTTTTTTTTTCTTTTCTTTTCTTTTCTTTTCTTTCTATTCCTTTCTTTTCTTTTCCTTTCTTTTCTTTTCCTTTCTTTTCTTTTCCTTTTCCTTTTCTTTTCTTTTTTTTTCTTTCTTTTTCTTTTCTTTTCATTTACAATGACCATCGCTATTATGGTAAGAAATTATTAGTGTAAATCCGACATTAGAATCTATACTAGTACTTAGTGCAGAAGGACTTGTTGATGATCCAAAGATGTTTAGAAGGGTGAATCTACTTTATCTACAACAAACTTATGAAACATGCCTTCCATTAAATCTATTCTTCAACTTCCCTCACCTCTCTCTCCCGCTCCCCCTCCCCTCCCCCTTCCCTGCTCTCTCCCTCTCTCTCTTTCCCTCCCACTCATCTCCCTCCCCTCTTCCCATCTATCTACCTGGCCTCCCTCTCTCCCTCTCTCCCCTCTCTCCCTCCCTCCCAACCTCTCTATCTCTCCCTCTACCTCTTCCAGGTCTCCACTATCTACTCCCGCCCAAATTTTACAAAATCTTTACCATTTGCCAAATCCTCACTTAAATCCTTTTACTACGTCATACTCCAAATTCTTTTTCCTCCTACCTCTCCTATTTTCTGATATTCCCTTCTACTTCTCCTTCCCTCCATTGCCTTCCCTGCCGCCAAAACCCCATAGGTTGTCAAAACCACATCGTATCTCAGCAGTCCCTCCCTCTCCCTCTATTCCTTTCTCCCTCCTTCCCTCCCTCTCCCTCTCCCTCCCCTACCTCCTTAGACATTTCCGCCGCCACCACCCCATAGGTCGTGAGCACCACATCGTACTTCATCACTCCCTCCCTCCCCCTCGGTCAGTTCGTACCATAGAACGGAAAAACAGACAAGGAACGAGGGCGAGTGTGAGACTCAATCACCACCTGAATGTACAAAAAAGTACAATTGAATAGATTGTTAGCATTAAATCTCTCCCTTTCCCGCTCCAGCTCCCGCTTCGTCTCCCTCCGCCCTTTCCTCGCCCTCTCACATAATATTATTTTGAAACTTCCCTAAAAGCAACCTCTCGCTTGTCCCCTAACAAAAACAGGAAAGAAAAACCTCAAAAAATCCTAAAAAAATCTCAAATTTACCTAAAAAAACACAAAAAAATCTTAAAGAAACCCAAAAATATAATCTCCCCCTCACCTGTCCCCCAAGTGGTAAGCCTCCTAGCAGGGGTGGAGCGTTCCCTCCGTCTCCTAATTGTCGATCCTCCTCCCACCTCCCCCCTCCTCACATGAACCCCAAAGCTTGCTTCTGATAGGCCCTCAACTCACTTAGTAAATCCTCCAAAGGTTCCATTTCCTGCAAAACGACAAAAAAGAAAGAAAAAAAAGGCACCCAAAAAAAGGGCAGAATTTTAGGAAAAAAAACAAAAAAAACATAACTTTTTCACAATCCCTATCAGGAAAAGCCACAAAAGCCAAAAAAAAGGACAAAAAAGACAGAAAGGAGAAAAAAAAATGATCGGTTTTCGAGAAATGCCAAAAGTAACCAAAAGTTTTGATATTTTCCTATTTATAATTTGTGACTAAAAAAACATTTGAAATTTGTAAACTAAAAGTTCATAACCAAAATGTTTATACTCTATAAGAAAAACTTACAGAAATTAACATAATTTGTACGAAATTAAACCACCTTTCCATGAATAGCTTTCTAATTTCTGAAAAATTGAAAATGAGAAATGGGAAAATGCCCTAGTTGCCATGAATTGGGGACAAAAAGAGGAAAAAACGTATAGAATATAAGAGTCAAAATGTAACATAAATAAAATAAAGTAAGTCAAAATGAATCAGAATTTTAGTTTTATATGCCTTAAATCACAAAATAGATACCTAAAAAAGTTCAGATCTAGTTTTAAATTTCCAGTTTCCAGATTTGTCAGGAATGCTTTGATTATATACCTCCATACAAAAAAAAACCGGGGGGGAAGTGAATTTATCATCAACTAGATCCTTCTCAAATTAAAAATAGACGACAACAAAAAGTCAGAGGGGTGAATTTAACAAAAACTAGATCCCTCTCCAGTCAAAAATAAACCACAAAAAATGAATTTTCGAAGGGGTGAATTCAACAACAACTACATCCTTCACGAGTTAAAAATGGACCACAAAAGCTCCATAGTGTAAGAATCTTAAATATGTAGAAATGTCGTATCTTAACAGTAGACATGAAATTCTGTTCATTTTACAATTTAACAATCGAACAATCTATTTAAAAAGTACATAAAATACCATAAAACTGAATGAAATATTTCTTCCATCCTGAGACTAGTCCAAAGAAGAAGAAGAAGACTCACCCTCTCTCCCGCTCTCCCCCTCTCCCTCTTCCTCACTCTCCCTCGCCCCCTATCCCCCTCTCTCCATCTCTCCCTCACCCCCTCTTTTCCCGTCTCCCTCTCTCCCCTCTCCTTCTCTCCTTCTCTCCCTCTCTCCCTCTCTCCCACTACAGTACACAAAAACTTAAAACAATATCCTCATTTTCTCCACTTTTCCCTCCTATTTCCTCTTATTACAATAGTCGTGTCATTAAAAAAAAATCAAAAACCATGGCTTCTCCCTCTGCCAATCTAACACTGTTATGGATTTCAGATCTTGTTTCTTCTTACTTTATCATTTCAAATTAGGGTTAGGGTTTTCTAGAAAAGCTCTTGAATAGAGTTATAATTTTCACAGAAGCTATTTGGATCCAATCTATAAGCAGATGAAGGTTTAGAATTTAAAAAAAAATGTGAATTGCATAAATTAGGATTTCAGAATAACCTTCTACCGCAAAAAAATATCGTTTCTCGAAGCTTTCTGATCCATTCTGAAGAAGCCAAACGGACAAGGAGAGAAAGAGACAAACCTCCCGTACCTCTGACACGTGGCGGGCGGCCACCAGCCGTCCCCGCCTGCACAGCTGACGTGGCCGGGGGAGGCGCAATGGAGCTCTGTAGAGAGCTGCTACCTGCCACGTGTATTATTATTTTAGGTTTAGTGGTGTTAGAGTCGATGGAGAGGGAAAAAGATATGGTAGTCGAGTGGTAATGAGGGTCATAGTGGAGGTTGCAGGTGGACAATACTGATTCTATATATGGAAGCTACACGGTCCGTGTATGGTTATACTGATTCTCTGTTCGATAGTGGGACGAATCAGGTCAGATTCTGAAAAATTCCTATGGAATTCGATGTAATTCACGTTCGTATTTTTATTATTGTAGCAGGGGAAGTGGAAATACAGATTATGATTCGATTATTCAGGTGAATAAGATCGAATATTATATTTAGAGGCAGAAGTACAGCATCGGACGGCCATCACCAATTCCTCAAAATACGGCACAGAGAAAGGAGAAAGATTCTAGAAACATCAACGCTTACGTTGTTTATTTTGAAAGCATAGATCATGCATATTTTTTGCACCACAATCGGTCATTTGAAGCAATAAAGGTCGTTAAATCCCTACTGTGTGGCTGTCGTTCTCCATCCAGGTTTATTTAGTAATAGTGTGTACTAATAGGTTGTAGAGAGTAAAACTTTCCAAAGCTATTTTTGGTTCCAAAAATCTGATTCGCCAAGCAAATTAAAAATGGTACGGAACATTTGACAGGACAGCTGACAAGGTGCCACTTGTATGATTTTTACAGCCCAGAATACCTGCATTAACGCATATCTTAACAGGGGATTCGTACGAATGACATTATTTTCCATTCATTTACAGGAAGAGCTGCACGTCAGCAGCCGCGTGGGAAAACAATTTTATCAATAATAGTGTTGATCCCTGAGTTTACCGTGGAGCCGCAGGTGCTCGAGGCCCGTAATGGAGGACCACTTTTGGACAGCAAAATTTATTGTGGACCACAGTAGTTTATTTGGGATCAAGAATCCTTGAAATATGGACCTGCAATACCGTAGTGCCACGCAGTTGTACCGAAACGACCCGTTCATAACTTTTCTTTTTTATCCGTAAAACTCTACCAAGCCCGTTAGAATGTTTTACATTTTGTACTACTTTATTTGTTGTTTTCTGTGTATTAAAGTAGCGGGCAGTCTTACGCGTGTCGAGGTGGACGCTGGAATGGATAGGAGAAAATCAGCTAACTTTCTCCATGATTCTTGGAACTGACAGATAATGGCTCTGTTTGGACCGACAAAATGAGTCGATAAACCAAAGCCAGTAATGATACTTTTTGCAGGGGGCGGATTTTGGCCAAACACGGATAATTATTTACCGGCTTCTGGCCGTCGATAAAGATAAAAACGGGAATGAGTCCTTCGTTACGGTGTCGTATTTGTCAGTGGTACACCGTGAATCGTTATTAGCCTTATGTACGCTATATCGGCACCCCAAAATTTTGACATTGATACCTTAAATATAATTAATTACACTATTTAAGGATGTGGACCATAATCTGTCACGTCTCCTGGCACTAAATTAGAAAATTATTTGAAGAAAATTAAAAAAAGTGAAACTGGCGTCTGACCATTGTTCCCTTTGCATAGAGAGGGATAACCCGACGAAGTGAATCTTGGGGGGGACTCGCGTTAAAATCCCACCGACATCAAAATTTTGCCGTGGATTCAATTTGTACTCAAAGCTCGAACTACGTACTCAGTTATTGTGGTACTACGGTTCAGTAATGCACTGAATCTGTACCGGGGAAACATGTAAGATACCTAGACTGTACAGTACACCGTCTATCTCTGGATAGTGTTAAATTAATGTTGGGTATCTGTTAAAATCATATCGCCATGAATCCCGACATGCACAACCCGAAAAAATTGTGGAAGACATGGACGCTTGTACTTGGCAAATTTTCAAATGCACATGTATTTTACTGCTCTCATGCACTATAAGGATTGCTTCCACAGTACTATGGTGTTCCCCTTTTTGGTTAAACACTTAGACGTTAAAGCGTCTAAAACATGTTTCAGGACGTGTTTAAACAGTGAAGATACACGATGGTTCAAGAAGGGATGGATATATATGGTTTGAACACTGCGGTGTACTCTAAAACAGATAAGACTATTGACCTCTGATTTGTATTTCATTACAGTATAGAGTGTTGTTTTGTTATATAGTCCATTATATTTTATTTTAAGGCACTACATTACATGGTATTATAAGGTACCGCACTACACTTAACCAAATCAATTGTAAATGGCAGTGTCACTCCACGGTGGTGTCCTTTATTGCATTGCAATAAACATTAAGTGTCACACACTGCTATTTTGTGGTATACTTCATTGTAGTTTATTTTAATGCACTACATTACATG
The DNA here is from genome assembly GCA_037447655.1 of Zygnema cylindricum. Taxonomy (NCBI): domain Eukaryota; kingdom Viridiplantae; phylum Streptophyta; class Zygnematophyceae; order Zygnematales; family Zygnemataceae; genus Zygnema; species Zygnema cylindricum. The sequence continues at coordinate 141,068 of JBBHKE010003114.1, read as the reverse complement.
GTATTATGTGGTACCGCACAACACTTACCTACTAAATCAATTCTAAATGGTAGTGTCATTACACAGCAAGGTCCTGTATCGCATTTAAATAAATATTAAGTTTATATTGCATTGCAATTAACATTAAGTTACACACGGTAACTCCACAATAATTTATAGTTTGCATTGCAATACATAGTATTGCGTGATCGTTTTTTAACTTTGCGATACTACATTATATATTTATGTGTGTACTCTATTGTGTAGTACACCGTGAATCGCTTAAAGTGTTAACAAATTATTAGTGTAAACAAATAAATAGTTTTATTAACGATACATTGGGTTTCATGACCTCGCGCCAACAAAAAAATAATCATGATTTATACAAATCGCACTATTAGGATACACGTTCCCATGTTGTAGCCCCTTCTGCCTTTGTGGACGTAGTCGACCTTTGAACATGTGAGGACATGTGAGAACATGTTCGCGTGATTTCACACATATTTAATAATAGGAACCAGATTTTAAGAGCACTTTCACGCGTTAACGCCACTCACTCTTCAATCTCGACGTCGTTATCAAACACTTTTCCTGTGTGTTTTGCAATTTTGAGACCTCCATAGGTCCTTAAAATGGGCAGCTCACACGAAGCCTCTAAGATAACCCTGACCCCTTTGTGTTTCAGCAAGAATAACCGCCACCTTGTCAGACAAAAACTCTAACCACCTTCACCTCTGTGAAGGCAAGACTCCCCTGAGTCGATAGGAAAAAGAATATCTGAATTTGCTCCCCTGAGTAGTAAGTTACAGTGGGTCAAAGTTGACATTTTCTAAAGAAGCTCTCTCGGAGAGAGGCGGTTACCTACTGAATTTTCTCTCTCTAAAACTCAATCTACTGACGTACGGCACCAATTGCAATATTGTGTTGTACAGAAAGGTACGGGTGCCGGTGTACTTTTTATATAGCCATTGTACGACATGGCCATTTCGCGGACATGTGTCACATTCAGATTTGTTTTCATATTCTTCGGAGATGTCGCCATCTAGTGATATCCGGCCACGTGGCATCTGACGTGTCTTCGACCATTAACCGCCAAAGCGCGCATTTCGCAATTTTGGTGCTTTCCTCGATTGTTCGATTTCAACCGATTTTTAATAATAGCCGTTATAAATAATTGCGCAGTATTTGTTTCACATTGGAAACAAATCGCGATATCCGTTTCCGGATATTCCGTAACCCGTACAGTACAAACTGTATCTATGTCTTAATATTTCGTTAAATGAATTAGTCTAATTGTAAACATTTATATATGTGTCAAACCTTATAGCACATAGCACTGGTCCTAGACTAATAGGATAAAGTTACCCGCTATCGGCAACTTTGTCGGACGACAGGTATCAAGATCAAATCTTGGATCCGTCAAGTTCCTTTTTAGAAAATCTACCAAATTACTGCATGTCTTCCTCTGGATAACATAGGCAGCCATGGCTCTAGCTCCATCTCCAACTTTCAGTGACTGCGACAAGTGTGGGAGTTGAAGAGAGGAGTTAGAGGCAGATTATTGTTAATAGTTACAAAAATTGGAAATATAGAATACAACTGTTTCAAACTTCTTCCACATTTGATGTCTAATAAAAACTACCACTCTATGTCTTTAAAAATTTAAACCAATCACCTTAACCATAACTGACATTATCATGAATTCCATATAATACGGGTGAGAACTTGTATGCATCATAAAAGATGTTTAATGTTTACAATGCAAAAAATACTAGATCATTTCCAAGTTTATCATTGTAGATGTTATAGTAATGTACGACTCAAAGTTGAAGATGCGTCAATTAACGATGTGCATATTTAAGGACCGGGATAAAAGTTTGTATTATTTGGGTTGGACATCAAACAATTATAAAATGGAATAAATTCGCTATTGATGTGTCGATATATCAAACGGTGAGGGGGCCCAATATATTTCTCCATGACTGACAAAAATGCTCATGATATAACAAGCGGGGAGGTGGGGGTTCATAAACTGGATTACGCAAATAAAGTACGGAAAAAAGTTTGGAGGTATCGCGGGATGGAGGGGGCGTCGAAGAAGGTTAACACTAATTTGGATAATACCTCCCACACGAATATACGGAGGTTTAGTGATAATTACCGACCCGATAACATATTGCAATATATCATACGTTTATCATTAAAATAACTTTATCAATATACCATGTTGTGCATTGACTCCAACATCGAATAATAATCCATTTAGGGTGTTGCACCTTCGATAATGAAAATTATTTGTTTAGTATGGGATTTTTTTGAAACGTTTGAAATCATGATTGCTCACCCGTAAAACACTCCGTTGCCCAACGGGGGGCATCCTCGTCTCCCGATTGGTTGCCAATGACCGTCTCCTAATGATTAACACTATGCTCCAAGCCTCGATGTTCTTGGTGCAATTTTGTGTTCTCCGTTGGACTACAAAATTCAGGAAGCCTCTAGGTAGTTTTTAACTAACCCACTTTTAACCACAACCACTGCTAACCAAGCAAACAAATTGAAAATCTGACTGCACCCCTGTGTAGTCAGGACTCCTCTGAGTTTGAAGCAAAAAAAATCCCTGAAAACAACCAACCAACCGATAAATTATGAGGTGGCAAAAATGCCAATTTATACAAACACTCAAAGACAGAGGTGGCTGTCTACTCAAAATGCTAAGTCCTAACCCATCTCTTAATCCCTATCTACTGATTACAAACCAATCAAATAACTGTACAGTACAGAAAGGTACAACGACCGATGTCCTTTATGTACGGTCTGTGTACGACAAGACCACTGAGTGGACTGTAGAAACTAATGGTTTTATTAGTATTTTCTAGGTCTGAAAAGAAATATAGAAGTCGAGGCAGTCTATCTCTAACTTCTCTCTCCAACTCTCAAACTTGTCGCAGTCACTGAGAAATTGGAGAGGAAGCTAGAGCCATGGCTACCTTGGCTATCCTGAGGTTTACGGGAATTTTATATTAGGGTTTATATATTTGATTAAAATGTATGTGCCGGCGGCGAATTTGATCCTTGTACCTACCGGCAGGCAGACAGGAAGTAGCCGGTAGCCTTAGCCGTTTCATCTAGAGGTATTGTTACGTAGCATATAGTTTGATAATTATTTAGATATGTATTCTTGCGATAAACCATTTAACTAGAATTAATTACGGGATACATAGATCCAGTAATATGTAATGTACGACTTACGGTACGGACATAAATCAGTACCGCGCATTTGTTTCGTAAATGAAACAAATACCGCGCATGTATTTATTACGGCCACGATTAAAGCCGAATTTAATCGGACGGCCGGGATTAGCGCCGAGATCGCGGAGGAAGATTTCGGCGGTTTGTGGCCATCGCCACATCGGATGACGCGTGGCAAAATTCCGTTGGATTGTGGAAACTCCGGAGATTATGGCACCTAATCCGGATTTGACATGTGTCGACATTTTGGCCATGTCGTACAATGTCCGTACATAAAGTACACCGGCAGCTGTACTTTTGCGTACGGAACTCAATTCTGATTGGTTCCGTATCTCAGTAGATAGAGTCTGTGAGAGAGATAGGACTTAGAAAAATTAGAAGATAGGACCCCCTCTCCCAGAGAGCTTCTGTACAAAAGGTCAACTTTGACCCTCCATAACTTACTGCTCAGGGGAGCAAATTCAGAGATTCTTTTTGCTATCGACTCAAGGGAGTCTTGTCTTCACAGGGGTGAAGTTGGTCAGAGTTTTTGTCTGCCAGGGTGGCAGTTATTTTTGCTTAAACACAAAGGGGTCAGGATTATCCTAGAGGCTTCTTGGAAGCTGTCCACTCTGAGGACTTATGGAGGTCTCAGAGTTTCAGGTTATGGGCCCACCCTCTAGGGTACCAATCTTTAATGGAACTGGCTTCATATACTGGGAAAGTATGATGATAGGAGCTCTATGCGAAAAAAGGTTTTGGGGGATAGTGAGTGGACGATTGGGGCGTCCATCAAGTCTTGGAATTCCTCCAGGGTTTAAAGGAAGCAGATTCACCAGGAAAGAGGATTCACCTTCAACGGAGGAAACAAAGGAAGGAGAGGTGGTGGACAAAGGAAAGGAGAAGGAGGCGACCACACCAATAGCAACTGGTTTAGCATTCATGTCACCTATTCCGAGGAACGAGGAGAATGATACTGAAACCTGGGACTTCAACAATATGGCGGCAAAGCACTTCATCCTACGCCATCTCACTCAAGGACTTGCATGTCCTCATTTGCAGGTAGAGAGGGCATCCGATCTTTGGATGGCTCTCATAGAGATGTACCGGAGTGGTACGATTCAGCAACAACAGTTGGCTGATCAGAAAGTTAAGGAGTATGTATACAAAGGGGGAAATATGTTGGATTTTTGCAATGAGCTTGCTACACTCTTCATGGAGCTAGAGAGTGCGGGTAAAGTTTTTAGTGAAAAAGAAAAAGTTAACTGTTTACTAATGAAGTTACCTGATGAGTTCGAGAACATAGTCAACCGTGTGCAGGACTTGCCGGACTCAAGGTGGATATGGAACTCAGTGGTAGGGATGATTCTCGTTCGAGAGAATACGATTGAGATCCGAAGGGGAGGAAAGAGTGGCCAAGCCTTGGCAACAGCGACCGATTGGAGGAACAAGGATTCTCGGAAACCAGTCGGAAACTATGGGGGTAAGGAGCAGAAAAAACAGGTTGGCGAGTTCGAACCAAGGGCTCCCAAAGGTTTATGTCATTTTTGTAAGAAACCAGGGCACTATATGGCAGAGTGCACCAAGCTAACCGAGCTTCGGTTAAAGGAGGGGCAGACCGGTGGTACCCCGAGAGGAAAGAAAAAGGCCCTTGTCACACAGGTACTTGAGGCGGAATCCAAGGACGAGGACGATGAGCTCCTTTTGGATGAGGAGTTGGAGGCGAAAACTGAGGTTGAAATTCCACGAAGGCAGAAATGTGCTTACGGTGGATTGAAAGGTGAAGCAGGCTGGATTATAGATTCAGGTGCCTCAATGCACATGTGTAAGGATAAACACCTGTTCACTAAGATAAGAAAGATTCCCACCGTAGAGATAGAGTACGGGGATGGGAGGATAGTCACCACTACTCTTGTAGGATCGGTAGATCTGAAAGTGTTAGTAGAAGGAAAGACATCCATATTAACATTCTCCGATGTATTGTTTATTCCGGAGCTGAACAAAAACCTTATCTCTACACAGTATTAGATGATAAGGGTTTTTTCACTAGCACTAGGGAAGGAGTCTTTACTGCTAGTTTTGAGGAGGATGTCTATTTCATTGCTGAGAAAGGTAGCCATGGGATGTTTAGGCTGATCTTAAGTAATGAAACGAAGAAACTTTATTATGCTGGTGTTCATGATATTATGATGTGGCATAAGAGGCTTGGGCATGTGAATCTAGATAAGTTAAGAGAGATGAAAAAGATGGGAGTGGTGGAAGGGATTCAGTTCAGTGAGAGTGATGATATAAGTGATTGTAGTGGGTGTGCTCAAGGTAAAGCACACAGATTACCCTTTCCAAAAACAGCCACCTACAAGGGAGAAAAACTTCTAGATCTAGTACACACAGATATTTGGGGACCGGCTAGAGTGCCCTCACCGGGGGGGAAGAGATTTATGATGACTATAACTGATGATTGGTCTCGGTATTCCCGAGTATATTTTTTGAAAAACAAGTCAGAAGCTGAGGACTGTTTTAGACAATATAAAGCATGGAGCGAAAAACTCCATGAAACTCCAATCAAGAGAGTAAGGAGTGACAATGGTGGAGAGTATACTTCTAACCAGTTTGAGGATTTTTTGAGGGAAGATGGGGTTCAACACCAAAAGACAGTTCCAGAAAATCCGGAACAGAATGGGGTAGCTGAAAGGTTAAATAGAACACTAAGTGATAGTGCTAGAAGTATGTTGTCGGATAAGAAGATAGGAAAAAGGTTTTGGGCAGAAGCAATGAACTGTGCTAATTACCTCTAAAATAGAGTTCTTACTTCAGCTATAAAAGATCAAACACCTTATGAGAGATGGACAGGCCGGAAACCAGATTTATCTCATTTAAAGGTTTTCGGCAGTCAAGTATTCAGTCTAGATACTGATCGGTCCAATTGGAAGCTAGATCCTAAAGGAAAACCGGGATACTTATTAGGATATGATGAGGATGTTAAAGGATATAGAGTTTATGATCTAAAAAGAGAAGATATAATCTTAGTAAAGCATCTAGTAGTTATGGATGAAGGAAAGTCTGTGGATCCCTTCAAATATACAAAGTCAGTAAAAATCAGATTTGAGTCAGAAAATTCTGATGACTTTGAGCTTCCTAACTATCCAGGTTTTAGAGACGATGACATTCTTGCAGGAACAAATCAGACCGAAAAGGACTCGGCTGTGGAAACTCCAGTGACAACTCTACTCGAAGCGGAAGACGTGGTGGAAATTGATTCGGAATCAAGGGATAGGGGAGAAGCCGAGTTTGTTCGAAAGAATCCACGAGAACCATCTATTCCGGCCTCAGATTTTGAGGGAGGGAGGAGAAGTAGCAAAAGACTGCAAGAAAAACAGGTTAATAACAAGGTAACTAAACTATCTCATCAAGATGAACCTCAAACTTATGGAGAGGCGATGACTTGTCCAAAAAGAAACCGGTGGAAGACAGCCATCAATGAGGAGATGGCTTCAATCATGGCAGCCGATACTTGGGAGCTGGTGGACTGTCCACCTAACCGAAAACCAATCGGTTGTAAGTGGGTTTTCAAACTAAAACTGAACCCAGATAACACAATCGAGCGCTACAAGGTCAGATTAGTGGCAAAGGGATTTACACAAAAGGAAGGAATTGACTACGAGGAAACCTTTGCCCCGGTGGTCAGATTTCCCTCCGTCCGCATACTTCTCAGTTTAGCAGCGGCGGAAGACATGGAAGTGCACCAGATGGACATCAAAACAGCCTTTTTACATGGAGAATTAGAAGAGGAGATCTTCATGCGACAACCCGAAGGGTTTGTGGAAGAAGGAGAGGAGAGTAAGGTATGCCGGCTGATTAAATCTCTTTATGGTTTGAAACAGGCGCCCCGACAGTGGAATAAGAAGCTTGATGAGTTTCTTACCGGTCTAGGATATATTCGGATCAGCTCAGATCACTCAATCTATGTTTTCGAAGATGAGGAAGGTTTTATATTTATTGCAATTTATGTTGATGATTTGCTTGTTTTAAGTAAATCAATGAAAAAAATTAATAAATTGAAAACCGATCTTAAGGGGAGATTTGAAATGAAGGATATGGGGGAAGCAAAATATATTTTGGGAATTCAAGTAGAGAGAGACCGAAAAAGAAAAATTATAAGATTGACTCAAAAGGAAGCAATAGGGAACATGCTTGAAAAATTTCAAATGGATAAAGCTAATAGTTGTACAACTCCAATGGAATTGAAGAAGGGAAGTGAGGGGAGTGAGGAAGAAGGAGTCATAGTCTTAGACGAGGAATTATCTCCTGAAGAACAGAAGTTCATGCAGACTATTCCTTACAGGCAAGTAGTGGGAAGTCTAATCTATTTTATGAATTGTACCCGGCCGGATTTAGCTGCAGCTGTAGGAGTGCTGAGTAGAAGTCTAAATGCTCCCACTAAGAAGGATTGGGAGGCAGCTAAGAGAGTCCTTAGATACTTGGTAGGAACTAGAGATCTATGGTTGCATTTGGGTGGGGAGAATACTGACATCACTACTTGGAGTGATGCCAGTTATGGTGATGCTCCGATGAGGAGATGTACTTCTGGATATGTATTATATGTGGGTGATGGGGCTTGCTGTTGGAGTAGCAAACAGCAAAAGGTTATTGCTCAGTCCACCATGGAGGCTGAGTATATGGCCTCTTGCTCTGCTGTAAAAGAATTGATGTGGGTCAAGTCTTTGCTCGGTGAGCTTGGTCACCTTAAGAGTGGGGTGCAGAAAATATTTTGTGATAATCAGGCAGCAATCGCTATTTCTGCCAATCCTAAACACCATTTTAAAGCCAAACACATGGACATCAGACTCAGCTTTGTTAGAGAGAAAGTAGAAAACAAAATAATCAGTTTAGAGTACAGACCAGATAGTGAGATGGTAGCGGATATGATGACCAAACCTGTGCCTTCCCCTAAACTAATTTTTTGCAGGGAGAAGTGTGGTCTGAAATTAAAGATTGACTAGAAAATAAGGGGAGTGTAGAAACTAATGGTTTTATTAGTATTTTCTAGGTCTGAAAAGAAATATAGAAGTCGAGGCAGTCTATCTCTAACTTCTCTCTCCAACTCTCAAACTTGTCGCAGTCACTGAGAAATTGGAGAGGAAGCTAGAGCCATGGCTACCTTGGCTATCCTGAGGTTTACGGGAATTTTATATTAGGGTTTATATATTTGATTAAAATGTATGTGCCGGCGGCGAATTTGATCCTTGTACCTACCGGCAGGCAGACAGGAAGTAGCCGGTAGCCTTAGCCGTTTCATCTAGAGGTATTGTTACGTAGCATATAGTTTGATAATTATTTAGATATGTATTCTTGCGATAAACCATTTAACTAGAATTAATTACGGGATACATAGATCCAGTAATATGTAATGTACGACTTACGGTACGGACATAAATCAGTACCGCGCATTTGTTTCGTAAATGAAACAAATACCGCGCATGTATTTATTACGGCCACGATTAAAGCCGAATTTAATCAGACGGCCGGGATTAGCGCCGAGATCGCGGAGGAAGATTTCGGCGGTTTGTGGCCATCGCCACATCAGATGACGCGTGGCAAAATTCCGTTGGATTGTGGAAACTCCGGAGATTATAGCACCTAATCCGGATTTGACATGTGTCGACATTTTGGCCATGTCGTACAATGTCCGTACATAAAGTACACCGGCAGCTGTACTTTTGCGTACGGAACTCAATTCTGATTGGTTCCGTACATCAGTAGATAGAGTCTGTGAGAGAGATAGGACTTAGAAAAATTAGAAGATAGGACCCCCTCTCCCAGAGAGCTTCTGTACAAAAGGTCAACTTTGACCCTCCATAACTTACTGCTCAGGGGAGCAAATTCAGAGATTCTTTTTGCTATCGACTCAAGGGAGTCTTGTCTTCACAGGGGTGAAGTTGGTCAGAGTTTTTGTCCGCCAGGGTGGCAGTTATTTTTGCTTAAACACAAAGGGGTCAGGATTATCCTAGAGGCTTCTTGGAAGCTGTCCACTCTGAGGACTTATGGAGGTCTCAGAGTTTCATGGACGTGTATCAACATTCCACTCGTCTTTATGTTCCCCAAAATCCTTGCGACCAAATGTTTTCCCTCTACGTGGCGTAAGGTCATGCCATGTCCAAAAACGCCAAAATGACCATTCCTGGATTTCGGCGGCGAAATGAGCCGTTGGATGAAATCTGACATTAAATGTTAATTGTCGAAAAAAATGTCCGATTCATTTGTTTCGTGCGGGATCATGTTCGTATTGTACATTAACTAGTTATATGTTTTTTCATTCATAATGCAGTTAATCGATTTCAATATCGTAACACAAATTAAGTATTTATTAAACCCTATATAATTTAACGAAATTCTACGACAGACCAATTAGAGATGACGGCTACGTCTCGCTCTGTTGGTCGGAGGTTCGAGTCCTACCGGGCTCAACGTTTTGTTGAGAGTGAATTATGTCACTCTTTAGTCTTGCCTATAGAGCTGAGGGAGCCATGACGCCACTACTCTCTCTCTCTCTCTCCGTCAATGACTACAACAAGTATGGGGGATAGATGAAAGAGGTGGAGGCAGACTGCTTATGCTTTTTGTTTATTTTTCACTAAGCTATTCAGACCTAGAAAATACTCCATAAATCTAGTGATTTCAACACTCCCATTATTTTCTAGTCTAATTTTAATTTTTCTTTCAATCCATATTTTTCTCTACAATATTTTAACTTGTGAGAGAGCACAAGTTTGGTCATCATGTCAGCCACCATTTCCTCATCAAACTTATACACAAGATTCACAATTTTCTTTTCAAATTTTCCCTCAAGAAGCTCAATCATATGTCTATATGCTAAGCTTTGAAATGATATTTTGGATTGGTTGCGATTGCAATGGCAACCTTATTATCACAAAAAACTTCGTCCACTCCCTCTTTCATATACCCTAGTTTTAACAACAATGATTTGACCCACATAACCTCCTTCAAAGCACAACACGAGGCCATATACTCAGATCCCATAGTAGATTGAGCAACCACCTTTTGATGCTTGCTTCTCCAACAGCAAGCACCTTCCCCAACATACAACACATACCTAGAAGTGCATATTGTCATAGTTGCATCCCTATAATTGGCATCACTCCAAGTAGTGATATCAGTGTGCTCCCCTCCTAAATGCAACCATAACTCTCTAGTTCCCCCCCAGATATCTCATGACTCTTTTTGGCCACCTCCCAGTCTATTTTCGTATGATCATTAAGACTCCTACTGAGTACTCCAACTGCTGCTGCTATGTCAGACCTAGTACAGCTCATAAAGTATATTAGACTTCCTACAACCTGCATGTAAGGAATAGACTTCATAAACTCTCTCTTTTCTGGGCTAATTTGATTATTTATGATTATCACTCCACCTTCTACACTTCCATCACTTACTTTCTTCAAGACCATGGGAGTGGTACAACTGTTTTCTTTTTCATCTGGAATTTCTCTAGCATATTACCTATTGCTTCTTTGTGAGTAAGTTTAATGTTCATTTTCCCCCTATCTCTCCCCATTTGGATTCCCAAAATATACCTTACCTCCCCTAAATCCTTCATGTCAAATCAACTTCTAAGATCTTTTTTTAATTTATTGATGATTTCCAAAGACTTACTTGACACCTGCACACCATCCACATATATTGCAATGAAAAACACACTATTCTCATCTTCAAACATATAGATAGAATGGTGGAGCTGGTCCAGATATATCCCAGACCGGTGAGAAACCCATCTAGTTTCTTATTCCACTGTCGCGGAGCCTACTTCAGTCCATAAAAAGACTTTATGAGCATGCAGACTTTGCTCTTTTCTCCTTCCTCCACTAACCCCTCTGGTTGCCGCATTAAAATTTATTCTTTTAACTCACCATTAAGAAAGGCAATCTTAGTATCTATATGGTGTATTTCCATGTCTTCTGCTGTCGTTAGACTCAAGAGAATCCTTACTGATGGGAACGAAACAACTGGAGCAAAAGTCTCCTCATAGTCAATCCCCCCCTTTTGGGTGAACCCCTTTGCTACCAACCGAGCCTTATATCTCTCAATAGTATTATCTGGATTCAGTTTTAGTTTAAACACCCATTTACAACCAATCGGTTTTCTGTTCGGAGGACAGTCCGCTAGTTCCCAAGTATATACTTCCATGATGGAGGCCATCTCATCATTTATGGCTCTAATCCATCTGTCTTTCTCCGAACTGTTCACTGCCTCCGAGTATGACTGAGGCTCATTTGGGTGAGATAGCTTAGTTACCTTATGAGCGGCATGTTTTTCTTGTATCTTTTTGTTGTTCCTTATCCCTCCCTCAAACTCCGAACCTGGAATAGAGGGAAGTCTTGGATTTCTCCTTACTGTCTCATCAGCTCCCATATCCATGGAAACCAGTTTCGGCTCTTTGTGTCTCCTCAAAGTCCATAGAAATATTTGAGGTTTTCGGGGGATCTCCTATACCTTGGATCTCCCTTGAATCTGCAATCATTGTTTCACTCGTCCTTTTCGGGATAGACCGAGTTGTCCTCACTTTTTGACTCAAATCTGATTCTTTTTTTCTTAGTATATTTGAAGGGGTCAAATGACTTCCCTTCATCCATGACAACTAGGTATTTGACCAAAATGATATTTTTATTTGCTAAGTCATAGACTCTATATCGCTTGATATCCTCATCATTTCCTACAAAGTATCTAGGTTTTCCCTTAGCATCTAGTTTCCAGTTTTTCTTATCCGTGTGAAGATTATAAACTTGGTTATGGATTACTTTAAGGTGAGAGATATTTGGTTTCCTTCCAGCCCATCTCTCATAAGGTGTCATTCCATTTACGGCTGAGGTAAAGACTCTATTCTTAATGTAGTTGTTACAGTTCACGGCTTCATATTTTCTTGTCGACCAATATACTACATACACTATCTCCTAGTTTTGAGTTCAACCTCTTAGCTAACCCATTTTGTTCCGGGTAATATGGTACAGTTTTCAGGTGCTGAAATCCCTCATCTATCATTTACTCCTTGTTGAAAATATTTGATTTATATGGTATTTTCTAGGTTTAAATAGATCTGTACAATAGAAAAAGAAAAGAGCGACAGCCTGCCTCCACCTCCTCTCTCTACCCACCATACTTGTTGTAGTCACTGAGGGATAGAGAGGGTGGTTGAGCCATGGCTGTCCTAGTTCAGCAGGCTGGACTAAAGAGTGACTTATGTCACTCTCAACAAAAGGTTGAGTCCGGCAGGACTCGAACCTCTGACCAGCACTGAGAGGCGTAGCCGTCAGCTCTAACTAGTCTGTCGTAGATGTTCATTGAAATATATAGGGTATTATATTTATTTAAACTGCGTTTTTTGACCATGAATCAAATTAACGGAATGACAAATGAAACTACATAGAACCAAGTTATATATAGTGCGAAACATTATCTCGCACGAAACAAATGAATCGGACATTTGTTTCGACGGTTAATATTCAATGTGCATTTGTAAACGGACGGCACATATTGCTGCCAGAATCGCGCAATGGTCACCTTAGCGGTTTGTGGACGTGGAGTGACCTGGCAACACGTGGAGAGATAACATTCGGTCGCGGGAATTATGGGGAACAAATGGACGAGTTAAAAGTGGCCACGTGTCCACTCAATGGCCTTGCCGTACACAAGTCGTACAAAAAGTTCATCGGTCGTAGTACCTTTCTGTACCCTCCAGTCGTTTGATTGGTTCGTACGTTAGTATATAGAGGTTGTGAGAGGTGTTTAGAACTTAGATAATTTGGTAGGTAGTAACCTCTCTCCCTTAGTTGGTTTTGTATAAACTTGACATCTTTGCCACTTCATAACTAATCATCTCGTTGGCCGTTTTCAGTGATTCTTTTTGCTACAAACTCAAGGGAGTCCAGGCTAAACAGGGAAGCAGTCAAACTTTCAGTTTTCTCTCTTGGGCAGGAGTGTTTTTGGCTTGAAATGGGTTATTTAAAAACTATCTAAAGGCTTTTTGAATTTTGTAGTCCAATGGAGGACACAAAATTGCAGGTTATGGGCCCACCCTCTAAGGTGCCCACCTTCAATGGATCTGGGTTCATCTATTGGGAAGCCATGATGATAGGGGCTTTGTGTAAGAAACGATACTGGGGAATCTTGAATGGACAAGTGGATCATCCACCATCGGGAACTCTAACACGATTTGGAGGAGTAAGTTTTTCTGCTGCAGCGACTAATTCAGTGTAGGAGGTAGATGATGGCAACAACATTGTGTCCAAAAAAGGGAAAGGAAAGGAGACACCCCTCACTCCTATTGCCACAGAACTAGGAGCGGCGGACGTGAAGACCACGGAAACCGGAACTCAAATGTGGGAAGATGTAAACATGGCTGCGAAAAACTTCATTCTAAGGCACCTCACTAAGACTTTGGCCACCCCTCACCTTCACATTTACAAGGCCGAGGAGTTGTGGGTGAGTTTGGTGGAAATCTATTGAGTTGGTACTATTCAGGAGCTCTAGTTGGCTAAACAAAAGTTAGGGAATTACACTTACAAAGAGGAAAGATGTTAGACTATTGTAATGATCTCTCTTGTTAGTATATGGAGATGGAGAGTGCTGGGTGGATAGGTACAAAGAAGATGAAAGTTAACACTCTCATCATGCAGTTACCCGACGAGTATGAAAACATAGTGTACCGAGTACAAGAAATGACTGACAGTTCATGGAAGTGAAACACAGTGGTCAGGATGATACTTGTGTAGGAGAAAACAATTGAGATTAGGAGGGGGGGAAAGAGCATACAAGCTCTAGCTGCAGGAGGAAACCGACGGGGGATGGATCCGAAGAAACCATTCAAAGAGGAGAGAGATCAATTTGGAGGACCGAGGCCCCCAAAGGGTCTTTGTCACTTTTGCAAAAGCTAGGACACTTCATAGCGAATTATATCAAGTTGTCGGAACTAAGGATTCAAGAGAACCGTGGAGGGGGTTATTCCGAAGGGAAGAAGAAGGCACTTGTGGTCACAAAAGTATAACAAGAGATCGAAGAGGAGTCCTTTGAGAAGGAGGATAGGGAGCTTCTACTTGACGAGAGTTAGGAGGAGAAGGAGATCCCTATAAAACAGAAGTGTGCTCTCGGAGCAATTTGGGAAGCTCTACAGGAAAGATGGATTATCGACTCAGATGCATCCATGCATATTTGTCATGATAAGCACCTTTTTACTAAACCTAGGAAAATCCCTATTGTGGAGATAAACTATGGGGATGCGGGAGTGGTTACAACAGATCTAGTGGGGTCGGTAGATCTGAAAGTCATAGTGGAGGGAAAGACTTATATACTCACCTTCTCAGATGTACTCTACATTCCTCAGCTGAGTAAAAATCTTGTCTCTACGTCTTTGTTAGATGACAAAGAGTTTAATACCATCACTAGAAAGGGAGTCTTTATAACCAACTATGGGGATCAAGTCTACTTCACGGCAGATAAGGGAAGCCAAGGAATGCTTAGGCTTAACCTGAGTAATGAAAAAAAGAATACTTACTATGTTGGTGTTCCAAAGTTGATCATTTGGCATAAGCGATTGGAGCATGTACATTTTGATAGGTTGAGGGAAATGAAAAAGCCTTGTGTAGTAGAAGGCATTCAGTTTCGGGATAATGAAATGATGGATGATTGTAGTGTTTGTGCTCAAGGTAAGGCTGACAGACTTCCCTTTCCCAAAGCTGCCACATATAGAGGTGAGAAAGTACTTGATCTGGTCTACAGAGATATCTAGGGACCTCCAAAAGTACCTTTGGTTGGAGGAAAGAGGTTTATGTTGACAATAACCGATGACTGGTCTTGATACTCTAGAGTGTACTTCCTAAAAACAAAGTGTGAAACACCAACTTAGTTTAAAGAATATAAAGCCTGGAGTGAGAAGTTACATGAAACCACATTAAGAGAATAAGGAGTGATAATAGGGGAGAATATACCTCTAACCTGTTTGAGGAATACTTGAGAGATGAGGGAGTTCAACACCAGAAAATTGTACCATGTAACCAGGAAAAAAATGGGGTGGCTGAGAGGTTAAACTGAACACTAGGAGATAGGGCATGCAGCAGGTTGGCTAACAAGAAAATAGGAAAGAGATTTTGGGCAGAAGCCATGAATCTGCCTACTACATTAAGAATAAAGTCCTTACCTCATTTGTAAAGGGAATGCCACCTTATGAGAGATGGGTTAGAAGGATACCAAATATCTCTCACCTTAAAGTATTCGGTAGCCAAGTTTATAGTCTTCACACGGAAAGGAAAAGTTGTAAACTAGATGCTAAGGGAAAACCTGGATACTTTGTAAGATATGATGAGGATGTCAAGGGGTATAGTTTTTATGACTTAGCAAAGAGAGATATCATTTTGGTCAAGCACCTATTTTTCATAGATGAAGGGAAGTCATTTGACCCTTTTAAGTATACCAAGAAGATAAGAATCAGATTTGAGTCCGAAGGTGAGGAGGACTCAATCTTTCTCAAAAGGGACATGAGTGAATCATGGATTGCAGATTCAGGGGAGATCTCAGATATAGGATATCCACCGAAACCTCAAATATTTCCATGGACTTCGAGGAGACAGAAGATGGGGAATTGAAACCAACTTCGAAGGACAAGGGAGCTGATGCAACAAGTAGGAGAAATCCAAGACTTCCCTCCATCCCAGCTTCGGAGTTTGAGGGAGGGAGAAGGAGCAACAAAATGATACAATTAAAACATGCAGCTCACAAGGAAACTAAGCTATCTCACCTAGATGAGCCTCAGGCATACTTGGAGACAGTGAACAATCCGAAGAAAGACAGATGGATTAGAGCCATAAATGATGAAATGACCTCTATCATAGAAGCAAATACTTGGGAACTAGCAGATTGTCCACCGGACAAAAAACTTGATTGGCTGTAAATGGGTGTTTAAACTAAAACTGAACCCAGATAATACCATTTAGAGATATAAGGCTCGATTCGTATGGAAGGGGTTCACCCAAAAGGAGGGGATTGACTATGAGGAGACCTTTGCTCTAGGTTTTTGGTTCCCATCAATAAGGATTATCCTCAGTTTGGCAGCAACGGAAGACATGCAAATACACCAGATGGATATTAAGACTACATTTCTTAATGGTGAGTTAGAGGAAGATTTTTTTATGAGGTAACCTGAGGGGTTAGTGGAGGAATGAGAAGAGAGCAAAGTCAGCATGCTCATTAAGTTCTTATATGGACTGAAGAATACTCCGCGACATGGAATAAGAAACTAGATGAGTTTCTCACCGGTCTGGGATATATCCGGATCAGCTTTGACCATTTTATCTATATGTTTGAAGATGAGAATGGTGTCATTTTTATTGCAATCTATGTGGATGATCTGCTTGTGCTTAGTAAGTCTTTGGAAAAGATGAATAAGTTAAAGAAAGATCTAAGAAGCAGATTTGATATGAAAGATTTAGGTGAGGCAAGATACATTTTGGGGATCCAAATGGAGAGAGATAGGGTGAAAAGGATTATCATACTTACTTAGATAGAAAGAATAGGTAATATGCTTGAGAAATTTCAGAGGGAAAAGGCAAACAGTTGTACCACTCCCATGGACTTGAAAAAAGTAAGTGATGGAAGTGAAGAAGGAGGAGTGATAATCTTAGATGATCAGATGAGTCCAAAGGAGAGAGAGTTTATGAAGTCTATCCCTTATAGACACGTTGTAGGAAGTTTGATCTATTTCATGAACAGCACAAGGCCAACATAGCGGCAACAGTAGGAGTCTTCAGTAGGTGTCTTAACGATCCTAGGAAGAGAGATTGGGAGGCAGCCAAGAGAGTCATGAGATATCTAGTTGGAACTAGAGAGTTATGGTTGCATTTGAGAGCGGAGCACACTGATATCAATACTTGGAGTGATGCCAGTTGTGGTAATGCACCTATGAGAAGATGCAGTTCTAGGTATGTGTTGTATGTGGGGGAAGGTGCTTGCTTTTGGAGCAGTAAGCAACAAATGGTGGTTGCTCAATCTACTATGGAGACTGAGTAGTGTGCCTGTTGTTTTGCGATGAAAGAGTTGACGTGGGTCAAGTCCTTGTTGCAAGAATTGGGGTATATGAAAAAAGGAGTGCATGATGTGTTCTCTGATAATCAAGTTGCCATTGCAATTGCAACTAATTGAAAACATCATTTCAAGGCTTAGCATATGGACATAAGGTTGAGTTTTGTAAGAGAAAAAGTTGAAAATAAGATTGTGAATCTTGTATATAGATCAGATGAGGAAATGGTGGTTGATGTGATGACAAAACCAATGCCATCTCCTAAGTTAAAATATTGCACAGAAAAGTGTGGACTAAAACTGAAGTTAAAGTTAGACTAGAAAATAAGGGGAGTGTTGAAAATATTAGATAAATATGGTATATTCTAGGTTTAAATAGATCAGTAGAATAGAAAAAGAAAAGTGCGGAGAGCCTGCCTCCACCTCCTCTCTCTTCCCACCATACTTGTTATATTAACTGAGGGATAAAGAGGGTGGTTTAGCCATGGTTGTCCTAGTTCAACAGGCAGGACTAAAGAGTGACTTATGTCACTCTCAACAAAAGGTTAAATCCGACAGGACTCGAACCTTCGACCGACAGAGCGAGGCGTAGCCGTCAGCTCTAACCGGTCTGTCGTAGAAGTTCGTTGAAATATATAGGGTGTTATATTTATTTAAACTGTGTTTTTGATCGTGAATCCGATTAACGGAATGACAAATGAAAAAACATAGAACCAAGTAATATATAGTGCGAAACATTATCTCGCACGAAACAAATGAATCGGACATTAATTTCGACGACTAATATTAAATGTCGGTTTGTAATCCAACGACACATGTTATTCCGGAAATCGCGAAATGGTCACCTTGGCGGTTTGTAGACGTGGCGTGACCTGGAAACATATCGAGAGATAACATTCAGTCGTAGAAACTCCGGGGAACAGAAAGACGAGTTAAAAGTGGACACGCGTCCACTCAATGGCCTTGGCGTACACAAGCCGAACAGAAAGTACATGGTCGTAGTAACTTTCTGTACCCTACAATGGTTTGATTGGTTTGTACGTCAATAGATACTGGTTGTGAGAGGGGTTTAGAACTTAGAGAATTTGGTAGGTAGTGACCTCTCTCCCTTAGGGGGTTTTGTATAAACTTGGCATTTTTGCCACTTGATAACTAATCGGCAAGTTGGTTGTTTTTAGTTTTTCTTTTTGCTACGGACTCAGGGGAGTCTAGGCTGCACAGGGTTGCAGTCAAACTGTTAGTTTTCTCTCTTAAGCAACAGTAGTTGTGGCTTGAAGTGGATTAGTTAAAAACTATCTAGAGGCATTTTGATTTTTGTAGTACAATGTAGGACACATAATTGCACTCCTCAAACTGGTTAGAGGTATATTCCCCCCTATTATTACTCGTTATTCTCTTAATGGGGGTTCTATGCAACTTCTCACTCCAAGCTTTATATTATTTGAAGTAAGTTGGTGTTTCAGACTTTGTTTTAGGATGTAGACTTTAGAGTATCTAGACCAGTCATTGGTTATTGTCAACATAAACCTCTTCCCTCCGACTAAAGGTACTCTTGGAGGTCCCTAGATATTTGTGTGGACCAGATCTAGTATTTCTCACCCCTATATGTGGCGGCTTTGGGAAAGGGAAGTCTGTGAGCCTTACCTTGAGCACAGCCACTACAGTCATCCACCATTTCATTATCCACAAACTGAATGCCTTCTACTACCCCAAGCTTCTTCATTTCCCTTAGTTTATCAAAATGCACATGCCCCAACCGCTTATGCCACATCATCAACTTTGGAACACCTACATAGGAAGCATTCTACTTTTCATTACCCAAGTTAAGTCTAAACATTCCTTGGCAACCCTTATCTAGCGTAGGAAAAGTGTTCACAAATTTGGAGTACGTGAAGAAGTTTATAATGCGGAAGAAGAAAATAAAATTGCGAAAATGGGAAAAACATCAAAATTCAGTAAGAAAACGAAGAAAGGAAGTAGAATTCAACGGATGAATAGTAAAAGGAAACGTATTCCAAAAGTGGTCAAAAGAAGACGGCGTGAAAAGTAACTTTACGGAAGTGACTACCATTAACATTCCGTAATATTTTGTGGATTTTTGAATTTTTTATCATTCTAAAATTGATTGAAAAATAGAGTTTTTTATTTTAAAGACTTAGAATGAGGCAGCGGAAGCAATGGTGTGTCTAGGAAGGACAAATTTTTGGAAGAGATGGCCGCAAGGAGCTGGACCAGTAAAGACGTTGAGCACAACTTGCTGCGTTGCTATGTTGTTATATGTTGCTATGCTGCTAAGCTGCTATACTGCTATGTTGCTATGCTGCTGTGCTGCTATGATGCCTTTATCTAACATCGCAAGCATAGCAGCTACCATGCTTTAAAATAATTCTGGGTGCACGAAACTAAATTTTCGGGGGAGTATTGTTTTTGAAAAGTTAGTTTCGCAGTTGCGCTGTTTTGACCTCGCTATCATAGCGGCTACTCTGCTCTTATTTTATTTCGGATGTACGAAACTGACTTTTTGGGGGAGTGTTGTTTTGAAAATTCAGTTTAGTGAGTGCGTGTGGTTTCGTGCATATAAAATGTTTCGTGGGACAGTACGAGATTCTAATGCTATCTTGATTTAATGTGGAGGTTTGAATGGATTTGCAAATTGGGGGAGCAATGGTACTAATAGCTTGGGATGTACGAAATTATTTGAATCAGTGGTAACGTTAGCCAAAGCGGTGGTGACGGTTGAACAAAAAGGGAGAAAGGAGAAATGTAAACTTAGTGGCTGAGAGAGTCTAAAGGTTTGGGGGAGTGTTGGTTTTTGGAAACCTTTAGTCCTCTCTGTATCACATTGCTATGCTGCCATGCTGCGCTGGTCACATCGCAGTCATAGCAGCTTGCGTACTAGGTACTAAGTGAAACTCTGAGACCTCCATTGGCCCTCAGAGTATGCAGATCCAAAAGAAACTAATCTAGATAGTGCCGACTCCAAGTTGATATAAACCCAAATGACTAACCCCTTGACAGTCAAAACCCCAATATAGATTCACCCCTGTGAAATAACACTTCCTGTGTGCTCAGTTCCACCACAGAATGCAAAGTTAGAATATGAGATTTGGACACATTCACCCACTTTGACTTTCCCTTAGAAATACAGCCACCCTGGCAGACAAAAACTCTGACCGACTACACCCCTGTGTAGCCTAGACTCCCTTGAGTCCGCAGCAAAAAGAATCACTGTAAATGGTCAAGTAAATTGATAGTTATGGCTGCCCAAAGTTTGCCATTTATACAGGGTGCTCTCTGGGAGAGGCAGCTGCCTACCCAAAATTTATCTAAGTCCTATTCCCTCTCTAAAACTCTATCTACTGAAGTACGACACCAATCAAATTATTGTGTCGTACAGAAAAGTACAGGTGCCGGTGTACTTTATGTACGGCCATTGTACGACATGGCCAAAATGTCGACACGTGTCATATTCGGATTTGTTCCCGTAATCTCCGGAGTTGCCGCAATCCAATGTAGTGTTACCACGTGTCACTCAATGTGGCGGTGATCGCAAACCGCCAAAATCGTACGTCGCGATCTCCGCATCCTTCGCGGCCGTCCGATCAATTTTGGATTTCAATCGTGGCCGTCATAAATACCTGCGCGGTATTCTTTCCGGCGTCAAACAAACTGCGCGGTACTTATTTCGTATACGTACCGTACGTCGTACTTTACACAACTGTTTCTATGCAGTATGCATATAGTTCTAGTTTAATGAATTAGTGTAATTGTACAAGTTTAAATAAATATCATACCCGTCAATATGTAATACAATTTAGACTATCTGGATAAGACTACCGGCTACTGCGGTTGTGACACTTGGCAGGTACCAAGATCAAATCCTCGATCTGTCAAAACTACTTTTAGAGAAAACCCCCTATAAAACAACTGTCTGTCTCCCTCTAGACAGCACAGGCAGCCATTGCTAACTCCTCCTCCAGTCTTCAGTGACTGCGACAAGTGTGGGGACTTGAGGAGGAGTTAGAGGCAGGCTGTCAATATCTACTATTTTGCTTTTTATTTTGCAATCTCTAGACCTAGAAAATACTTGAATTCCAACACTAAGTTTATTGGAACGTACGGAATTGGACTTTAAGTGACGCGAAGAAACATAGACGAAGGTGCGGAATGTGTTGGAGAAATGGACGGCGAATCACGAAGCGATCCGATGATTAATATTCGAAATGATTTAAATTGTACGTCGGCCGTACGAAACATAATGCGGCGGTCAAACATGTGATGAATTGGACGCCACCGGAGCTACGGACGGCTGCGCCGTTAGTTTGGTGAGGGACGCGAAATCGCGTCCCTCACATGATATTTATTTTGGACGGTCCCGATTCGTTTGACGGAATTTGTAAGACTTGTAAATATTTTACAATGTTTGTCCCGTGTATTAATTATTACTGTAGCTCTCACGTACTCTCACATTAATAGAGTTAGTCGATTGATTACGTACGGCTGGTATGCCTCCGTACAGTTAGTAGTAAGCTGTAGTATATATTTGTAGGACTTAGTCATTTCTAGACTTAGGAACTTTTTGGACAGAAACTGTTTCTGCTCCTTTTTGGGAATTTCATGTGAGAATTTCTCTCAGTTTTATTTGCATAATTATCTGAAATTTTGCATGTTTGTTCCTCCTTGTGTTGTCAATATTGTGGCAGATTTGCAGACCTATTGTGTGTCTGATTTGCTTGGGGCTTCATTGTGAAGTTGGTCAGATTTATCAAAGTTCTGGCAAGTTGTTTTTCTGCAACTTTGACTGAGTGTTGTGATTATTCGGTTTGGTAATATTATATGAAATTTGGTGATAATACTCAGTGGACTAGAAAATATTTGGTTGAGTAGTTTCAGCTTTGTTTGGTTATTCTGTAGAATTCTAAGTGGAATCAAATGAGGCTGTTTTGGAGCAGTCTGTGGTGCTTCCGAGGGTACATTCATGGCTGAAAAGGGCTATGAACAACAGGGTTTAGGACTTAGAATATTTCGGGTAGGTAGCCACCTCTCTCCTTGAGAGCACCTTTTATAAATGGCAAACTTTGGCCAGCCATAACTATCAACTCAGTTGACCATTTTCAGTGATTCTTTTTGCTAAGGACTCAGGGGAGTCCACACTACACAGGGGTGTAGTCAGCTAAAGTCTTTGCCCTCTTTGGTGGCTGCATTTCTTAGGGAAAGTCAAAGTGGGTGAATGTGTCCAAATCTCATATTCTAACTTTGCATTCTGTGGTTGTACTGAGCACACAGAAAGTGTTATTTCACAAGGGTGAAGTTGTATTGGGGTTTCTGATTGTCAAGGGGTCAGTCATTTGGGTTTATATCAAGTTGGAGTCAACACTATCTAGATTAGCTTCCTTTGGACCTGCGAATTCTGTGTGGCAATGGAGCCCATAGAATTTCACATGGATGAAGGGAAATTTATAGATCCCTTTAAGCATATAAAGATAGTCAAAATCAGATTTAAGTCAGAAAATTCTGATTACTTTGAGCTTCCTAACTATCCAGGTTTTCGAGACGGTGATGATCTTGCAGGTACAAATCAAACAGAGGAGAATTTAGTCGTGGAACCCCTAGTGCCAACTCCAACCGAAGCGAAAGACGTGTTGGAAATAGACCCGGAATCAAGGGATAAGGGAGAAGTCGAAACTGTTCGAAAGGATCGACGAGAGTTATCCATTCCGGCATCAGAGTTTGAGTGGAAGGAGAAGTAGCAAAAGACAGCAAGAGAAACAAGTTAACAACAAGGTAACCAAACTGTCTCATCCGGATGAACCCCAGACTTATGGTGAGGCGATGAAATGTCCTGAGAGGAACTGGTGGAAGACAGCCACTAATGAGGAGATGGCTTCGATTATGGCAGCCAATACGTGGGAATTGGTGGACTTTCCCCATGATAGGAAGCCAATTGGGTGTAAGTGGGTATTCAAATTAGAACTCAACCCGGATAACACCATTGCGCGCTACAAGGCTCGGTTAGTGGCGAAGGGATTTACCCATAAAGAGGAAATTGACTACGAGGAGACTTTTGCTTCGGTCGTCAATTTTCCCTCTGATCGGATACTTCTCAGTATGGCTGCAGCAAAAGACATGGAAGTTCATCAGTTGGACATCAAGACGGCCTTCCTACATGGAGAGTTGGAAGAGGAGATTTAAATGCGACCGCCTGAAAGATTTGTGGAGCAAGGGAAGGAGAGCAAGGTATGCCGATAGATCAAATCTTTGTATGGGCTGAAATATGCACCTCGACAATGGAACAAGAAGCTCGATGAGTTTCTTACAGGTTTAGCATATATTCGGATTAGTTCAGATCACTCAATTTATTTGTTTAAATATGAGGAAAGAATTATTTTTATTGCGATTTATTTTGATGATTTGCTTGTTTTAAGTAAATCTATACATAAAATAAATAAGTTGAAAAATGAGATAAAAGGAAGATTTGAAATGAAGGATATAAAAGAAGGAAGGTATATTTTGGGAATTCAGGTAGAGAGAGACAGAGAGAGAAAGATAATAAAATTAACTCAAAAGGGGCCATTGGAAACATGTTAGAAAGATTCCAAATGGACAAGGCTAATAGTTGTACCACTCTTATTGAACTAAAGAAGGGAAGTGAGGGGAGTGTGGAGGGAGTTATAATCTTGGATGATGAGGTAGGCCTGGAAGAGAAAATATTTATGCAGACCATCCCTTATAGACAAGTTGTGGGCAGCCTGATATATTTCATGAATTGTACCCGTCCGAAAATAGCCGTAGTTGTAGGAGTACAAAGTAGGAGTCTGAATGCTCCCACTAAGAAAGATTGGGAGGCAGCTAAAGGAGTCTTTAGATATCTCATAGGGACTAGAGATCTATGGTTGCTTTTAGGTGGGAAAAATACTGACATCACCACTTGGAGTGAAGCCAGCTATGGGGATACTTCTATGAGGAGATGCACGTCTGGGTATGTATTATATGTGGGTGATGGGGCAGCAAAAGGTCATTGCTCAGTCCACCATGGAGGCTAAGTACATGGCCATTTGCTCTGGTGTAAAAGAATTAATGTGGGTCAAGTCCTTGCTTGGTAAACTTGGTCATCTTAAGAGTGGTGTTCACAAAGTATTTTGTGACAATCAGGCAGCTATTGCCATTTCTGCCAATCCTAAACACTATATTAAAGCAAAACATATGGGCATTAGACTTAGTTTCGCTAGGGAAAAGGTAGAAGAAATAATAATCAGTTTAGAATATAGACAAGATAGTGAAATGGTTGCAGATATGATGACCAAACCTGTGCCTACCCCGAAGCTAATTTTTTGCAAGGAGAAGTGTGGACTGAAATTAAAAGGTGACTAAAAAGTAAGGGAAGTGTAGAAATTAATGGTTCTTTTAGTATTTTCTAGGTCTAAATTAATTGCAGAAAAGAAGCCAAGGCAGTCTGCCTCTAACTCCTCTCTTCAACTCCCACACTTGTCGCAAAGACTGAAGGTTGAAGAGGGAGATAGAGCCATGGCTGCCTGTGCTATCCAAATAGAGACACGTAGATGCTTTAGTAGATTTACTAAAACGGAACTTGACAGACCCAGGATTCGATCGTGGTACCTACCGTCTGTCAAGCTAGCCGGTAGCGGTTAGCTTTATCCTAACAGTCTAGGATCGGTGTAGAGACATATATGGCTTGACAAATATTTAAACTATGACGCGTAATCAAATTCATTTAACTGAAACTATAGACGTCGCGTATGGACACAATTTTGTAAAGTACGGAGTACAGTACGAATAGGCAACGAATACCGCGCATTTTGTTTCGACAGCGAAATAAATATCGCGCAATGATTTATGACGGCTACGATTAAAATCCGGTTTTCATTAGACGGCCGCGAAGGATGCCGCGATCGTAGAATAGAATTTTGGCGGTTTTCAATCACCGCCACATCGATTGACACGTGGCACGACAACATTGGATTATGGTATCTACGGGGATTACAGGAATGAATCCAGATATGACATGTGTCAACTGGTTGGCCATGTCGTACAATGGTCGTACAGGAAGCACATCACCTCTACCTTTCTGTGCAATACAGTATTTTGATTGGTGGTGTACTTCAGTAGATAAAGTTTTAGAGAGAGATAGGACTTAGGAAAATTTGATTGATAGGGCCCTCTCTCCCAGAGATCATTTGTACAAAAGGTCAACTTTGACCCTCCATAACTTAGTACTCAGGGGAGCAAATTCAGAGATTCTTTTTGCTATCGACTGAAGGGAGTCTTGCCTTCACACGGGTGAAGGTGGTCAGAATTTTTGTCTGCCAAGGTAGCAATTATTCTTGCTGAAACACAAAGGGGTCAGGGTTATCCTAGAGGCTTCTTGTGAGTTGCCTTGTTTGAGGACCTATGGAGGTCTCAGAGTTGCAATTATCGCCGATAATTAACCAATATATCAATTGTTTATCGGCGATAACACCGATATCGATATCTATCACCAACAAAATGTACGGCCCGTACACTCGAGTACACATGTTATTCCTCAGACGCGTCGCGGACACCCTTCTGTTGATATTTGAGTATTTTCTAGGTCCGTATTATGATAGAAAAAGAGTTAAGGCCGTATGCCTCTTACTCCCTTCACCAAGCCCCCACACTTGTTGTAGTCACTGAAGGCTGGAGAGGGAGCTAGAGCCATGGCTGCCTAAGTTCTCCAGAGACACAGGAGTAGATAATGGGATGTTTACTAAAAAAGGTATTTGATAGACCCTGGATTTGATCATGGTACGTGCCGTCCGTCAAACAACCCGCAACCGTGAGCTTTGTCCATTTAGTCTAGGACTACTGTTAGAATATGTAGGGTTTGATAATTATATAAACATGTACACGTAGACGAATTCATTTAACGTTGCGAATTGATTCTTAGTAAATAGATACAGTAGTACGGTATACGGTATTTCGCAAAACTAATACAGCGCATTTGTTTCGACGGCGAAACAAATACCGCGCACATATTTTTGACGGGTAGAATTGAAGGCCGGATTAAATCGACGGCCGTGGTGCGAGCCGAGATTCCGCAATGGCCACCTTAGCGTTTTTTGGCGCAGCCACTCTGGATGACACGTGGAAATGTGCTGGAGGATTGCGGAATCTCCGGAACGCAAGATAACAAGTTTGGATGTGACGGATGTCACCGGTATGGTCCTATCGTACAGTTGCCGTACAGAAAGTACTCCGACGCCTGTACTTTTCTATACGGTACAGTCTTGTGATATGCGCCGTACTTTAGTATAACGGGTTTAGAGAGGGACTAGGACTTAGAATTTTTTTTGGGTAGGAAGCCGCCTCTCCCAGAGAGCATCTTGTATAAAAGGCAACTTTGGCCAGCCATATCTACCAATTTACTTGCCCATTTTCAGTGATTCTTTTTGCTACGGACTCAGGGGAGTCCAGGCTACACAAAGGTGTAGTCGATCAGAGTTTTTGCGTGCCTGGGTGGCTGCATTTTTTAGGGAAAGTCAATGGGTGAATGTATCCAAATCACATATTCTAACTTTGCATTCTGTGGTGGAACTCAACATACAGAAAGTCTTATTTCACAAGGGTGAAGCTTTAATGGGGTTCTGATTGTCAAGGGGTAAATAATTTGGGTTTAGATAAACTTGGAGTCGACACTAACTAGATAAGCTTCATTGTACCTGCAAATTCTATGGGGGGAATAGACCCCATAGAATTCCACCTTCCCCCCGATTTCGGTGAAAAATTGCGATAATTCTTTGATTATTTATAATTTAAGGGGGTTTTACTTAGGTTCCACGCTACCATACCCGTTTAGAATGTTCTTTTGATTGCTATTTTTTTTTTGTAAGGTTAGTTACGCCCTCATACCACTTCCATGGTGGTTGTAAATGGCGGCAATTTGACAAATGTGTTTGTCTGCTCTGTTCGTATGTTCGTCTGTTTTTCGAAAAAGTTTGATTTTAAAATTTACAATGTAATTTAATATTTTCGTTTCGGTACTTTAGTTTTAGAACTAAAAAGTATTGTTTTAAATTTGTCAACGTTTATGTGTTGCACTGTCCGTTATAAATTGAAATTAAATATAATACGAAACAGATTCTTATACGTGGCATGCCACGCTATATAAAGTCAATATTATAATACAGTATCTTATACTATACTATTATATGCATACTATATTTTTTTAAAGTTATCGCTGATATGGAATTTGTTGGTCTTGGACTGATATATCGGGACTTTTGAAACGTTATATAACCGATAACTATCGGTATCGTTGTTATCGCGATAATTTTTTTACCGATACACATCACTACCTCAGTTATTACAAGCCTCGGTTACATCGCGTAACATCTGTAAACAAGTTTTTAAAAAATGTGTTCAAATTTTAGTGGTTACACGTAAATTTAAAGATCCAATATTTAAAATCGTCAAAGATTTTGAAACCGACCATTTTCGTTTTAGAATATGTACTTGCGTACTATCTACGTGTACTTTCGCAATTTGAATTTGTATTTCAAAATTAAAACGACAAAAAATAGCGCTCGAAACATGAAGGCTGAAGCAGGAAAGAAACATAGTTCAAAAGTATGTGAAAGTACACCCATACAATATGCCTATTGTACGCAAAAAATACAATATACCCTTAAGACCCATATTGTATTGGTCGTAAAGTGAAATAAAATAGTAACAGGGTTGAGTTGCATAAATATCAATAGAGAATTAAACGTCATGTCTAAATTAGAAAAAAAAAACAGACAAAAAAATCTTTTTCTGTGAGTATTGAATATTTTTTATTTAAACCGTCAGATTCGGACGTTCAGACAGTCGCAAATCAAAGTAGCGATCTAAGAAGATCACATGAAAAGCATATAACACAACTTACGATAAGACTATCGTCAGATTTGGACAATCAAACGGTCGCTGATCAAGGTAGCGACTTAAGACGATCACATGAAAAGCCCATAACACAACTTACGATGAACGCACCGACAAAAGACCTACAATAGAAACACCTACTTTTGAACTATAGAAAGAAGTCAAAAACCGTACTTTTGGAAGGATGGCGAAAACCGTACTTCTTTTGGCAAGAAGTCAAAAAATGTACTTTTTTTCGGCAAAGATTTTCCAGTCACCTTGACCCCAAAGGCACGTGACTTCGGCGACGTGATAAAATTTGAATAGTTGTTCATTGTCGCACGTGTCTATCGTCCAAGTGTAGCGGTTTTATGGGTTTTGTGATTTGTCTACTCACCTCCGTGAGGTGGGTCGACCATTACAAAGGCGGATGGAGGGATTGCTTCACGGATGAAGACCAAAGTGTAATCAGACGGTCAATGTTTTCTCCTGGAACCTTGAAGAATCATAATCCTATCTTCTATAATGCCGTTTTCACAGTACACCCCGCATCGCTATTAGCGTTAACAAATATTTAGTGTTAAAGAACAATTAGTGTAATTAACGCTAATTGGGAATTTGGGGATTTTCATTGAAATCAGTCACTCAAATTTGTTTTTTAGGGTTTTTTTAATAACTATATTTAAGAATTCGGGTAAAAAATTTGGGGCGCCGAATTAGCGTGATTAACCCTAATAGCGATTCGCGATGTAATGTATATCAGAGGTCGCAAACACTCAAACGAAACTGTGAGTGACAGTTAACCAACCGCCCGCGCCGGATCCGGAACGGATTCGGTTGCCAAATTTTGGGGGCTGGGCGGTTGCGGTCGATTCATTCACCAGAAAAAAAAAATGGTCTATTACGATCAGTTAACCAAAAAACAAAAAAAATGAAAATTTTGTACTCTCCATACAATCCAACATTATTGTACTTTGTACTCTTTGGTATCGTGGAAGTACGTGATATCATGATTAGTGTCGCAAATCTGACACGGTAGTAACACTATTCATTTCGCAAATCTTAAGGAACGCGACAAAGCGTCGCAAATCTACACGGTAGTAAACACTATTCATTTCGCAAATCTTAGGGAAAGCGACAAATCATAATTATTGGCTTATTCATAGATAGTACATTAATTATTTTTGTACTTTTTCGATTACGCGCGGGCACGGTTAGTCGCGAAAAATTGAGTTTCGGTTAACTTTTATTTTTGTACACGCTGGTGGATTAACGGTTAACAATTTTGGAGCGTGACATAACCTGGTCCGGCGTCGGTTACTCAGACTTTGAAAAAAAAACGGTCGGTTATGTAAAATTTTAACTTTTGCGACCTCTGGTGTATATTGTATAGGAAATTATGAAGAACTTCCATATAGAAAATATCGGTGATTGCACACGATATATCGATCCTAGCAGCATACCGATGCATTATACTAAAGTTCTAATAAGTAATAACGATGGGCCAATTGTACTTTCAAGGAAAATGCTCCACGGAAGGACAACCCAAAGAAGGATACCTTGGAAGCCAATCAAATCGCAGAAAAATTACCGCCCATGACTCAGGCCGTCCGATCTTTCAAGCACAAATATTCAGCAAGACATGTACGGTTACCTCCACACGCAAGCGTCAGTTGTGATTTCCCGTACTTTCGTCGTAACTTGTAAGTTCGTTCGTCAATAGTTGTTACAGTTTTCGATTGTTAACAGCATGACGTAGTAGCATCACATCACGATAAGATGTTCGAACATAACCATATCATAAGACGTGAATTTTAGTTGTTGTCTTGATGCCTGGTATCGTACCGTACTATCTCAGGCTTAATCTAAATGAGCCGTAAACACTACACACAATATGGCCCCGAATTTTTGAGAAGCTCCTTAAGATGACTTTCTATCCCAACATGCAGATTTTGGTCATGCTATTTTAGGTACGCATATATCTGTTGTATGTAACATGGCGTATGCATATTACCGAATTACCGTACCTGTCATATGTCGTAGCGTAATATTTTCAAGTAGGAAGTCCCATTTTCTGTGTAAACGACGGGAAAAAACCCTTACTTGAACACATTGCAACTGTGAGACCTCCATTAGTACTCATAGCAGGCAGCTTACCAGAAGCCTCTAGTGTGATCTCAACCCCTTGGTCGTTGTACAGGTATAGCTGACAGCCAGACAGTATACAGACAAACCAAAGTGCACTACTTTGGAAACACTGACTCCTCTACTCTGCCACAAAAAGAATCCTTGAATTTGCTCCCCTGAGCAGCAAATTATCAATGGTCAAAGATGATCTTTTATACAAGAGCTCTCTAGGAGAGAGGTAGCTACCACTAATTTTCTAAGTCTTAAACCCCTCTCTAAACTCTCTTCTACTGCGGTACGGAGCCAATCAATTAAGAGTACAGAACAGAAAGGTACTTGGTCCGGAGTACTTTTTGTACGGCCATTGTACGACATGGCCAAAAAGATGACGCCTACCATGTCCGGGTTCCCCTTAGTATGTCTCGGAGATGCCGTCATCCAATGTCATGCTGCCACGTGTCACCTGTTGTGGGTATGACCGCAAACCGCCAAATCGACCATTCCGCGATGCTGGCTTCTTTCTCGGCCGTTAGATTGATGTCGGCCTTAATTTATAGTCGTTAATATATAATCAGTACTTTTTTTTGTAACTCTATTTAACTGTGTCTGTGTGATTGTGGTCCGTTTGTCAGTAAGCCGAACTTCTCTATTTCGTCATGTTTAAGTAGCTATCGTACCCTATATACTTCAGCACTGGTCTTAGACTACGGGGTAAGACTAACGGCTACTTTGACGGACGGTAGGTACCAGGATCAAATCCTGGGTCCGTCAATCCTTTTGGTGAGTTTACCAAGGATTTGCCTTCTGACTCTATAAGGAGCATGGGCAGCCATGGCTCTAGCTTCCTCTCTAGCCTTCAGTGACTACGACAAGTATGGAGGCTAGAGAGAGAAGCTAGAAGCAGGTTGCCTTTGCTTTTTCCTGCTTCAAATAAAATCAATTAAATAACCTAGAAAATACCTTTTATTTCAACACTCCCCTTATTTTCTAGTCACTTTTAATTTTAAGTCAACATCTCATTCTACAAAAAAATAATTTAGGAGAAGGTACAGGCTTAGTCATCATGTCTACCACCATCTCACTGTCTGGTCTCTATTCTAGATTTATTATTTTGTTCTCCACCTTTTCCCTAACAAAGCTAAGTCCGATGTCCATGTGTTTTGCTTTAAAATGATGTTTGGGATTAGCAGCAATTGCAATTGCTGCTTGATTATCACAGAATATTTTCTGAATTCCACTCTTAAGATGCCCCAATTCATCAAGCAAGGATATGACCCACATCTATTCCTTCACAGCAAAGCAAGATGCCCTATACTCTGCCTCCATGGCAGACTCAGCAATGACCTTTTGCTGCTTACTGCTCGAGCAACAAGCACCATTCCCCACATACAACACATATCCAGATGTACATCTTCTCATCGGAGCATTCGCATAGTTGGCATCACTCCAAGTGGCGATGTCAGTGTTTTCCCCACCCAGATGCAGCCATAGATCTCTAGTTCCTATCAGATATCTTATGACCCTTTTAGCTGCTTCCCAATCCTTTTTGGTAAAAGCATTTAGACTCCTACTTAGTACTCTTACAGCTGCTGCCAAATCGGGTCTGGTAAAATTCATAAAATAAATTAGACTGCCCACTACCTGTCTGTATGGAATAGTCCGCATAAACTTCTTTTCTTCTAGACCTAGTTCATCATCTAGAATTAGCATATCTCCTTCCTCACTCCCCTCACTTCCCTTCTTTAGGTCCATGGGAGTCGTACAACTGTTGGCTTTGTTCATCTGAAGTTTTTCCTGCATGTTTCCAATTGCCTCTTTCTGAGTTAGTGTAATTATCCTCTTTTTCCTATCTCTCTCTACTTGTATTCCCAGAATATATCTAGCCTCCCCCATATCTTTCATTTCGAATCTTCCCTTTAGATATGTTTTTAGTTTGTTAATTTCCTTTAATGACTTACTAAGAACAAGAAGATCAACAACGTAAATTGCAATAAAGATGACACCTTCCTCATCTTCAAAAACATAAATTGAATGGTGTGAACTAATGCGGATGTATCCCCAACTCGTAAGGAACTCATCAAGTTTGTTGTTCCATTGTCTGGGCGCCTGTTTCAAACCATAGAGAGATTTGATCAACCAACATTCTTAACTTTCCTCTCCTTGTTCCACGAATCCTTCTGGATGTCGCATGAAGATCTCCTCCTCTAGTTCTCCATGTAAAAAAGTTGTCTTTATGTCCATCTGGTGTACTTCCATGTCTTCTACAACTGCCAGGCTGAGAAGTATCCGGACCGAGGGAAATCTGACGACCGAAGCGAAGGTTTCTTCGTAGTCTATTCCCCCTTTCTGAGTAAAACCTTTCGCCACTAACCGGGCTTTATACCGCTCAAAAGTATTGTCAGGATTCAGTTTTAATTTGAAAACCCACTTACATCCAATTGGTTTTCTATCGGGTGGATAGTGCAATTCTGTGTCCTCCATTGGACTACAGAATACAGGAAGCCTCTAGATAGTATTTAACTAACCCACTTAAAGCCACAACCTCTGCTGCCCAAGAAGGTAAACTGACAATTTAACTGCACCCCTGTGCAGCATGGGCTCCCCTGAGTTTGTAGCAAAAAGAATCATTGAAAACGGCCAACCAGCCGATAAGTTATGAGGCGTAAAAAAATACAAATTTATACAAAGCTTTTTTAGAGAGAGGTGACTATCTACCAAAATTTCCTAAGTCCTAAACCTCTCTCACAACCCCTATCTACTGAAGTACGAACCAATTATATTACTGTAAAGTACATAAAGGTACTACGGCCGGTGTCCTTTCTGTACGGCCGGTGTATGACAAAGCTACTGAGTGGACGCGTGTTACTTTTCCACTCGTTCTTATATTCTCCAGAATTCTCGCGACCAAATGTCATCCTTCCACGCGGCGCCACATCATGCCACGTCTATAAAATCCAAAGTGACCATTCTGCGATCTCGGCGATGATGTGCGCCGTCGGATTAAATCCGACATTGATGTCGACCGTTTAAAACAAATGTCCTTTTCATTTGTTTCGTGCGAAATGACGTTCGCACTAAACCTAAACAAGTTCTATGTCCGTTCGTTCATATTTCAGTTAAATGGTTTCTGTATTATACAATAGTTTAAATACTAATGAAACCCTATATCTCCTAACGGACTTCTACGACAGACTGGTTAGAGCTAACGGCTACGCCGCGCTCTGCCGTTCGGGGGTTTGAGTCTTGTCGGACTCAACCTTTTGTTGAGAGTGACTTAAGTCACTCTTTAGTCCTTCCTATGGAGCTGAAGCAGCCATGGCTCCATCGCTCTCTCTCTCTCTTTCAGTGACTACAACAAGTATGGGGGCAAGAGAGAAGAGATGGAGGCAGGCTGCCTACATTTTCTTTATATGTTTCCGCAAATTAGTTTAAGACCTAGAAAATACAACAAAAACTACTTATTTCAACACTCCCTTTATTTTCTAGTCTAATTTTAACTTTTCTTTTAATCCACATTTTTCCCTACAGTATTTTAACTTCGGAGAGGGCACAGGTTTGGTCATCATGTCAGCCACCATTTCCTCATCAGATCTATAAACAAGATTCACTATTTTATTCTCAACTTTTTCTTTATAATAATTAATCTTATGTCCATATGTTTAGCCTTAAAATGATGTTTTGGATTGGCTGCAATTGTAATGGCCGCTTGATTATCACAAAACACTTCATGCACTCCCTCCTTCATATACCCCAGTTTTTGCAGCAAGGACTTGACCGACATCAACTATTTCACAGCAGAACAAGATGCCATGTACTCAACCTCCATAGTGGACTGAGCAACCACCTTTTGTTGCTTACTGCTCCAACAACAAGCACCTTCCCCAACATACAACACATACCTAGAAGTGCATCGTCTCATAGGTGCGTCCCAAAAATTGGCATCACTCCAAGTAGTGATGTCTGTGTGCTCCCCTCCCAAATGTAACCATAACTCTTTGGTTCCCACCAGATATCTCATGACGCTCTTGGCTGCCTCTCAATCTCTCTTCCTAGGATCATTAAGACACCTACTGGGTACTCCAACTGCTGCCGCCATGTCCGGCCTAGTACAATTTATGAAAAAGATTAAACTTCTTACAACCTATCTATAAGGGATAGACTTCATAAACTCTCTCTCCTCTGGACTCATCTGATCATCTAAGATCATCACTCCTCCTTCTACACTCCCATCACTTACGTTTTTCAAGTCCATGGGAGTGGTACAACTGTTAGCATTTTCCATCTGAAATTTCTCAAGCATATTACTTATTGCTTCTTTTTGAGTAAGTCTGATAATCTTCTTCCCCCTATCCCTTTCCATTTGGATCCCCAAAATATATCTTGCCTCCCCTAAATCCTTTATATCAAATATGCTTCTACGATCTTTCTTTAACTTATCGGTTTTTTCCAAAGATTTACTCAATAAAAGCAGATCATCCACATAAATTGCAATAAAAATGACACCATTCTCATCTTCAAACATATAGATAGAATGGTACGAGCTGATCCGGATATATCCCAGACCGGTGAGAAACTCATCTAGTTTGTTATTCCACTGTCGATGAGCTTGCTTCAGTCCATATAAGGACTTTATGAGCCTGCATACTTTGCTCTCTTCTCCTTCTCCCACGAACCCCTCGGGTTGCCTCATGAAAATCTCCTCCTCTAACTCACCATTGAGAAAAGCAGTCTTAATGTCCATCTGGTGTATTTCCATGTCTTCCGCTGCTGCCAGACTGAGAAGAATTCTTACTGATGGGAATCGAACAACTGGAGCAAAGGTCTCCTCATAATCAATCCCCTCCTATTGGGTGAACCCTTTCGCTACTCATCGAGTCTTATATCTCTCAATGGTATTAACTGGGTTCAGTTTTAATTTAAATACCCATTTACATCCAATAGGTTTTCTGTCTGGAGGACAATCCGCTAGTTCCCAAGTGTTTGCTTCCATGATAGAGGCCATCTCATCATTTATGGCTCTAATCCATCTTTCTTTTTCTAGATTATTTACTTCTTCTGAGTAAGACTGAGGCTCATCTGGGTGAGACAGCTTAGTTACCTTTAGCGGCATGTTTTTCTTGTATCCTTTTGCTGCTCCTTCTTCCTCCCTCAAACTCCAAAGCTGGAATGGATGGAAGTCTTAGATTTCTCCTCACTGTCGTATCTGCTCCCCTGTCCATAGGAGCCGGTTCTGGTCCCATGTCTTCTATCTCTTCGAAGTCCATAGGTGTATGTGAGATTTCTGGTGAGTCTTGAAACTCTGAGACCTCCATAAGTCCTCAGAGTGGACAGCTTCCAAAAAGCCTCTAGGATAACCTTGACCCCTTTGTGTTTCAGAAAAAATAACTGCCACCCTGGCAGACAAAAACTCTGACCAACTTCACCCCTGTGAAGACAAGACTCCCCTGAGTCGATAACAAAAAGAATCTCTAAATTTGCTCCACTGAGCAGTAAGTTATGGAGGGTCAAAGATGACCTTTTGTACAGAAGCTCTCTAGGAGAGAGGGTCATATCTTCTAATTTTTCTAAGTCCTATCTCTCTCACAGACTCTATCTACTGATTTACGGAGCCAATCAGATTTCAGTTTCGTACACAAAAGTACAGCTGCCGGTGTACTTTCTGTACGAACATTGTACGACATGGCCTAAATGTCTACACGTGGTATGTTCGGATTCGCTCCCTTAATCTTCGGAGGTGTCGCGATCCAATGTCATTCCGCCACGTGTCCTCCGATGTGGCGATGACCACAAACCGCCGAAAATCCTCTTCCGCGATCTCGGCGTTAATTGCGGCCGTCCGATTAAATTCACATTTAATCGTAGCCGTAATAAATGCATGCGCGGTATTCGTTTCACTAAAGGAATAAATGCGCGGTATTGGTTTCGTACTCGTACCGGAATCCGTACTTTTACATCTGCTGTGGAGGCTTCTAATTCCCTCGCTTAGGCTTGTATGGTGCACATCTGTAAATCCGGTACAGCATGTTACAAGCATGTCTTTCATGTGGCCGTCGACATGAAAACACATGCTTTGACTTTAGACTAACCGAGGCATTTAGTCATCTATCTCAGACACTCTCTCTATCCTGAATCTTTTTAA
>JBBHKE010003114.1:89682-104631 GCA_037447655.1 Zygnema cylindricum | reverse complement strand
AATCTGTGTGTTTTACCTTGAGCACATCCACTACAATCACTTATATTATCATTCTCACTAAACTTAATCCCTTCCACCACTTCATCTTTTTCATCTCTCTTAACTTGTCTAGATTCACATGCCCAAGCCTCTTATGCCACATCATAATATCATGAACACTAGCATAATAAAGCTTCTTCTTTTCATTACTTAAAACAAGCCTAGACATCCCATGGCTACCTTTCTCAGCAATGAAATAGACATCCTCCTCAAAACTAGCAGTAAAGACTCCTTCCCTAATGCTAGTAAAAAAACCCTTATCATCTAATACGGATATAGAGATGAGGTTTTTGTTCAGCTCCGGAATAAACAATACATCGGATAATGTTACTATGGATGTCCTTCCTTCTACTAACACTTCCAAATCTACCGATCCTACAAGAGTAGTGGTGACTATCCTCCCATCCCCGTACTCTATCTCTACGGTGGGAATATTTCTTATCTTAGTGAACAGGTGCGTATCCTTACACATGTGCATGGAGGCACCTCAATCTACAATCTAGCCTGCTTCACCTTTCAATCCACCGTAAGCACATTTCTGCCTTCGTGGTATTTCGACCTCGTTTTTCGCCTCCAACTCCTCATCTAAAAGCAGCTCATCGTCCTCATCCTCGGATTCCGCCTCATGTACCTCTGTCACAAGGGCCTTTTTCTTTCCTCTCGGTGTACCACCGGTCTGCCCCTCCTTTAACCGAAGCTCGGTTAGCTTAGTGCACTCTGCCATATAGTGCCCAAGTTTCTTACAAAATAACATAAACCATTGGGAGCCTTTGGTCCGGACTCGTCGGTCTGATTTTTTTGCTCCCTCCCCCTATAGTTTCCGACCAGTTTCTGGGAATCCTTGTTCCTCCAATCAGTCGCAGTTGCCAAAGCTTGGCCACTCTTTCCTCTCGTTCGAATCTCAATTGTATTCTCCCGAACGAGAATCATCCCTACCACTGAGTTCCATATCCACCTTGAGTCCGGCAAGTCCTGCACACAGTTGAGTATGTTCTCAAACTCAATGGGTAACTTCATCAGTAAACAGTTAACCTTTTCTTTTTCACTAAAATCTTTTCCCGCACTCTCTAGCTCCATGAAAAGTGTAGCAAGCTCATTGCAAAAATCCAACATCTTGCCCCCTTTCTATACATACTCATTAACTTTCTGATCTGCCAACTGTTGTTGCTCAATCGTACCACTTCAGTACATCCCTATGAGAGCCATCCAATGATCGGATGCCCTTTCTACCTGCAAATGAGGACATGCAAGTCCTTGAGTGAGATGGCGTAGGATCAAGTGCTTTGCCGCTATATTGTTGAAGTCCCATGTTTCAGTATCATTCTCCTCGTTCCTCGGAATAGGTGACATGAATGCCGAACCAGTTGCTATTGGTGTGGTCGCCTCCTTCTCCTTTCCTTTGTCCACCACCTCTCCTTTCTTTGTCTCCTCCGTTGAAGATGGACCTGCTTTCTTTGTGAATCTGCTTCCTTCAAACCCTAGAGGGATTCCAAGACT
Source organism: Zygnema cylindricum (assembly GCA_037447655.1). Classification (NCBI taxonomy): domain Eukaryota; kingdom Viridiplantae; phylum Streptophyta; class Zygnematophyceae; order Zygnematales; family Zygnemataceae; genus Zygnema; species Zygnema cylindricum. Next base: position 103,095 of record JBBHKE010003114.1, on the reverse strand, counting down.
TGATGGACGCCGTTATCGTCCACTCACTATCCCCCAAAACCTTTTTTCACATAGAGCTCCTATCATCATACTTTCCCAGTATATGAAGCTTGTTCCATTAAAGATTGGTACCCTAGAGGGTGGGCCCATAACCTGAAACTCTGAGACCTCCATAAGTTCACAGAGTGGTGAGCTTCCAAGAAGCTTCTAGGATAACCCTGACCCCTTTGTGTTTCAGCAAAAATATCTGCCACCATGGCAGAAAATAACTGACCAACTTCACCCCTGTGAAGGCTAGACTCCCTTGAGTTGATAGCAAAAAAAATCTCTGAATTTTCTCCCCTGAGCAGTAAGTTATGGGAGGGTCAAAGTTGACCATTTGTACAAAAGCTCTTTGGGAGAGAGGGTATTATCTTCTAATTTTTCTAAGTCCTATCTCTCTCACAGACTCTATCTACTGATCTACGGAGCCAATCAGATTTCAGTTCCGTACACAATAAGTAGAGCTGCCGATGTACTTTCTGTACGGACACTATACGACATGGCCTTAATGTCGACACGTGGTATGTCTGGATTCGCTCCCTTAATCTTCGGAGATGCCGCGATCCAATGTCATTCCGTCATGTGTCATTCGATGTGGCGATGACCACAAACCGCCGAAATCCTCTTCCGCGATCTCGGCGTTAATTCCGGCTGTCCGATTAAATTCACATTTAATCGTAGCCATAATAAATACATGCGCGGTTTTCGTTTCACTAAAGAAATAAATGCGCGGTATTGGTTCGTATGCGTACCGGTATCCGTACTTTTACATTTAATGGATATAGGTCTCCTGTAAACAGTTACAGTTAAATGAACTATCCTATATTAAAATGTTTAAATAATTATCAAACCATGTAGTAGGTAACACTACTTCTAGACTTAACGGCTAAGGCTAACAGCTATCGGCTACTGGCTGTCTGCCGGCCGGTAGGTACCCTGATCAAATCCTGTGGCCGGCACATATCTTTTAGTAAATAAAACCCCTAACTAAAATATATTTTCGCGTAAACCTCTGGATAGCCTAAGTAGCCATGGCTCTAGCTCCCTCTCCAATTTCTCAGTGACTGCGACAAGTTTGAGAGTTAGAAAGAGAAGTTAGAGGTAGACTGCCTCGGCTTCTTTCTATACTTCTATTCAGACCTAGAAAATACTTTAAAAGACCATTAATTTCTACATCAACGAATCACTAAGTGTCAAAATAACCAACATAAATTACGTAACTGTCATTAAGTCCTATTTAACTATAATAACCAATTACAAGAAAAACTAATCGTAAGCGTACACCGGAAAGTCAAGCAATCGTAAGCGTACACTTGTCTGCAAATACGACACATAAATTAAAGTGTCGATATCCTCATTAATCACGTAAAATATAACTATTTTAATCAACACTAAATCATTAGTTCGCATAAAACAAAATATTGATGTTTCAAATAATTACACCGACGCATCCACAAATCCGCGTCATAAGTGACAACTTGCTTAGTCACTTGTCGATAAGTCCACGCAGTAACCCGTCATCACATACGTAGGAACCCTTGTAAAATGACGGCGGATGCCGTCGGACCTCCACGTGTAACTCAAACTACTTGCCGAAATGATCTTGTACCTTCGAAATCATATTCGTACCGAAATCGTGTTGTTTGCAATAAGTGCAACTGTCGCAAATAAAATATCTGTACCGTCGCGTCACGTACTTTTCCATAAATGTCGCCTGTCGCATTATGTTTCGTACTTGCGGCGTACATTTCAACCTCTTCAAATATTTTACATCAGATCGCTTCGCGATCCACCATCCATTTCCAAACGCATTCCATATTTTTCGTACGCTTCTTCACGTCACTTTATTTGTACTTCATACGTTTCAAACAATTCATATTTTATATCGGATCACTTCGCGATCCGCCGTACATTTTCAAATGTTTGTTGGCGCCACTCACACGTCACTTTAATTTTGCTCGTACACCAACTCCCCCGAACCGCAAATCTGTTCAAAACTCCACAGTACATCATGTAAAATATATACGCACGAAACGTCGCGTGCGCACCAAATTTCAGGTACGCACGAAATTAAATCTTCAAAAACAACAAAACCATGGCGAAAAGTTTTGGAATTTGTGACGTCGAAGCTGTCATAATTTGATCGTGACGTCAAAATGTCACAAACCCTAAACATCTACAATGCCAGAAGTAATTAGACGTCATAAACCGTCGCTATTTTGTATATGTCATCAATTCTCGCGAGTTTCGTAGTCGTCTACAAACGTCACAAAGTACACCCACGTCTACATCTGTCAGAATCTAAAGTTACGATTTTATTTCTTTACATAGGAATGCTCTGAAAGTAGTACGGAGAATCTTCGTTAAAAACAAAGTTACAAGATTAAAGTTTCGGTATCATGGGAAAGTGCCTTTAGTGATTTTTCTTTTTATTAATAAGGATACTTTCGCATGTTCAAAAGTTAGTCTAGTTACTTTGTTTTTTAGCGAAGATTCTCTATATAGCTTTCAAAGCATTCGTATGTTAAGAAATAAAATTGTAACTTTAGATTGTAACGGATATAGACATGGGTGTAATTTGTGACGATTTTAGACACGTACAAAACTCGGGACAATTGATGACGTTTACAAAATAGAGACGATTGTAGACGTCTAGCTACTTGTGACATCGTATATGTTTAGGGTTTTTGACATTTTGACGTCATGCGTACTTATGATAGCGTCGACGTAACAACTTCCAAAACATTCTGCCATGGTTTCCCGATTTTGTTTTTTCGTCCGTTCTCACTCTACTTGCCACCAAAATAAGCTAAAAGATAGCCAAAAGATATATTATTTATAGATCTTTCATTTGATACCTTTCTTGTCTTTTTTCATTGCAAAAATTGTGAGATAGACGCGTTAGTGGGAGAAGGAGAAAAATAGAGGCGCTTTCACGGACTTCGCTTTTGCGAAATGCCGTCCATTGGTCGAAACCCCCTCCACAGCCCTTGTACAAAAAAAAGCCCGTGGAAAAAAGTCACGCACAGGCTGGAAACGTGCGGTGGGTTTTTTTTTGGTACTTCCTACTCAAAATTTTTAAAAAACTTCTGGCACGTGCGACACCATCTGACTATTCGTTTACCTCGTGGAACCATATGCATATTCGCCCACGTCGTAGAACTTTGATTAAAATCACCTCGCGAGGTAATTTTACATAAAGTTTGAAGATGAGCTGGAAGGACGTGAAATTGGGTCAAAATGCGCTAGATGACAAACAACTTCGCGCTAGACAACAAATTGCAATACATTTAAAGTTATATGGTAACGCAACTTGTAAAGTGTCAATTTCATTTTTTTAGTACGACTGCGGATTTTTTCGTTTTTTTCCAAGTTATGGAGGAAAACGATAAAAAATAACTGTAACTTTAGCACATGCAAAATTACCCCAACAATAATTTAGTTAACGTTTTGGGAGGTGTTAGGCTCACACGCGATTTAATAGGACACACTGAAGTGTTTTTATTTGTCGTCTGACACCGAAGACAAGTGGACGGTGGATGGACGGGCATCATAGTTGTTTCGCACGCAAACTACAATACAAAAGACGACTAACGGCAAGAAGTTTGTACGAGAAGTGCGACGCGCGACCCAAAGTCCGTCGGCCGACTACCAACTACGTGGTTTTGAAATAGCCGGGAAATTTACAAAGAGCAACTACATTGACAGTCGTTATTGAAATTGCTAAAAAAAAATCTTGGATGAATATCATAAAATGGTGTCAACCAGTATTTAACGCGCGTGGACTACAATCTCCCACGCCTCACAGTATGTACCATACTACAAAATCACACTAATTACAGAGTTACATCTCCTAATTTTGCTTCAACGTTAATAAATCTTTCACGCTAGTAGCGATGGGCATCGTAGCCTGCAAAACTTAATATTACAAGGAAAATCATTATGTTCGCAACGTCATCAGATATTAGGCACATCATGACAAGAACAAAATGACATTTGCGTCATTCGATGAATTACACTATATCTGCCGATCAACTCAACGGTCTAATAGAGTATGTGTTTCCCACCGTTCATTAATGTACGCTAATAAAATGATGTTTCCACCTAAAGGTACAGTTTTGTACAGTACATTAGTGTGTGTAATTGTGTATCCAACTCGCATCGTTTCCATGTAAAAAAAGGCTGATGCGATGCGATTAATCTCACTCAATCCAATTTGGCGTGCCCTTTGTTGTGAGGAGAATGTCACCAATATTTTCTAAATATCATTGTGCAATTCTGTGTCCTCCATTGGACTACAGAATATAGGAAGCCTCTACATAGTTATTAACTAGCCCACTTTAAGCCACAGCCACTGTTGCCCAAGTAATCAGGCTGGCAATCTGTATACACTTTTGTGCAGCCTCGACCCCCCTGAGTCCGTAGGAAAAAGAATCTCTGAAAACGCCCAACCAGGCGATAAGTTATGAGGCAGTAAAAATGCCAATTTGTACAAACTCTCAAAGAGATAGGTGACAACCTACCAAAATTTTCTAAGTCCTGATTCCCTCTAATAACTTCTATCTATTGAAGTACGGATCAATCAGATTACTGTCCCGTACCAAAAAGTACTACTGCCGGTATACCTTTTGTACGGCCTATGTACGACAAGGCTATTAAGCGGACGCGTGTCTGCTTTTTACTCGTCCGTACATTCCTCGCAATTCCTATGACCGAATGTCATCTCTCTACGTGGCTCCAGGTCATGCCACGTCACAAAACGCCAAGGTGACCACTTCAGGATTTCGGCGATGATGTGCGCCGTCAAATTCGCAATGAGACGCAATCGTAGCCGTTATAAATACTTGCGCGATATTTGCTTCGTTGCCAAAAACATGCGTGGTATTCGTTTTTGAAATGATATCGTACTTCGTACTTTAATAAAACTGTATCTATGCATGCCGTATCCAGTTTTAGTTAAATGAATATGTTCCTTTCTAAATGTATATATATCTATCACATACCATAGCATTTAGCATTGGTCCTTGTCTAATTAGATAAAGCTGACCGCTGTCGGTCAACCTGACGACCGGTAGGTACCGGGATCAAATCTCGGGTCCGTCATGTATATTTTTAGAGTAAATACTAAAAATAACTGCTTGTTGGACTAGGGCAGCCATGGATCAACCATCCTCTCTAACCTTCAGTGACTACAACAAGTATGGGGGTTAGAGAGAGGAGATGGAGGCAGGCTGCCTGTCCTTTTTTTTTTGATACTAACATATTAAACCTAGAAAATACTCTAGAAATCTTTCAATTTCAACACTCCCTTATTTTCTAGTCTAATTTTAATTTTTCTTTCAACCCGCATTTTTCCCGGCAATATTTTAATTTAGGAGAGGGCACTGAATTCAAGTATTTTCTAGGTCTAGAGATTGCAAAATAAGAAGCTAAATAGTAGATATTGACAGCCTGCCTCTAACTCCTCCTCAAGTCCCCACACTTGTCGCAGTCACTGAAGACTAGAGGAGTTAGCCATGGCTGCCTGTGCTGTCTAGAGGGAAACAGACAGTTGTTTTATAGGGGGTTTTCTCTAAAAGGTAGTTATGACAGTGGCAGGATTTGATCCTGGTACCTGCCATTTGCCACACTGCAATAGCCGATAGTCTTATCCACATAGTCTAAAGTGTACTAGATACTACGGGGTATGATATTTATTTAAACAGTTACAATAAGACTAATTCATTTAACTAGAACTATATGCATACAGGGATTAAAACTGAAGAAAATGACACAAAAATATGGGAATACAAAAACACTATAGCAAAACATCTCATACTTAGATATGTGTCTAAGTTGATAGCTATCACTCTTTTAAGTCTAACGAAGTCTTCAGAGATATGGGAAGCACTAACTCAGATTTATAAGAGTGAGATTATTCAGAGGCAGCAATTAGTAAAACAGGAAATAGATGCCTACGTTTATAAAGGCAGTAGCATGATAGATTTTTGCAATGATATTGCTGCGTTATATGTTGAGCTTACTAGTGCGGGATATGTAGAATCTGAGGAGAGTAAGATTAATACACTAATTATGAAACTCCCAGATGAGTACGAAAACATAATTTGTCGTATGCAGGCAATGGATGGCTCCTCATGGACTTGGAGCTTTACCATGGGGATAATTCTTGTGAGGGAAAGCACTTTGGAGCTTCGTAGGGGAAAGGACAGGGTCAATGCATTTTCAGCTGGTGGTGATTGGCGGAAGCGTGATGAGAGGAACGGCAGTGACGAGCGGAAGCGTGATGAGAGGAACGGTGGTGACGAGGGGAAGCGTGATGAGAGAAAGAAAGACAAAGGTAAACCTTATCGGAACTTTGGTGGAAAGAGAGGGAGAGGAAAATGCACGGGAGCTTTGAAAAAAAGGGTTTGCTTCTTTTGTAGGGAACCGGGTCATTATATGGAGGAATGCCCTTGTTTGGAAAAACTTAGAAGTTGGAATATGGATGAGGAGGAAGAAGGGGAAGAGGAGAAAGAAGATGAAGATATTTTAGAGCTTCTCCGGATTAGTAGTATAGGGAAGAAATGAAAGCACACAGTAATTGCACGAAGGCAACAGTGTGCTTTTGGAGGTATAAGGGAAGTAAAGAGAGAGGAGGTACTTGAGGATGTCGAGGAGTGTAGAGTGTATGACTTAGAAATGAGAAAGTCAGTTCTAGGATCCATAAGTGAAAACGGGAAAGATAAAATTAATCAGGATAACTTTATAGATAATAGGGAACCAGAAAACTGGTCGGAAAGGGAGACTTCAACGGATTCCGAGGAAAGGGGAGAAGTGAAACTCGAAGAGGTTTCAAAGGATAGGGGAGAAGAGAAATATTTGATTAAAGGTTTAGGGGAGAAGAAATATTTATTGGGAATTAAATTAGAAAGTAATAGTGGAAAGAAATCCATGGGAGAAAGTGAGGGAAGTTCAGAAAATAGGGTAACTATCATGGATAAAAATATGAGTACGAAAGATGTAGATCTTATAAGGAACTTAGTGGGGACTAGTGTTTTTTGGGAATATTTGGGGGTGGATGGATTTGGCATCACTACTTGGTGTGATGTCACTTGTGAAGATGTGCCTGTAAAAGGGTTAGCATCAGAGTGTATATTGCAGATTGGAGATGGGGCTGGCTGTTTGGATCGCAAGAGGGAAATCTGTTGGTGTGTGGATAAAAGAGTGATGAAGTGGATAAAATCTTTGCTCGGATTTATGAAAAACGGGATGTTAAATAAAATGTGTGATGCAACTATTATTTCAGTTCATATAATGCACTGTGTTAAATACTTCAGTTTTATGAAAGGAAAAGGAAAAAGGAAAAAGAAAAGGAAAAAGGGGAGGGGATGTTTGTTTACTTGTTTGTGGAAGTTGAAAAAAAAAATATATATATATATATATATACTAGAAAATAAGGGGGGTGTTGGAATTCAAGTATTTTCTAGGTCTAGAGATTGCAAAATAAAAAGCAAAATAGTAGATATTGACAGCCTGCCTCTAACTCCTCCTCAAGTCCCCACACTTGTCGCAGTCACTGAAGACTGGAGGAGGAGTTAGCCATGGCTGCCTGTGCTATCTAGAGGGAGACAGACAGTTGTTTTATAGGGGGTTTTCTCTAAAAGGTAGTTTGCCATTTGCCACAACCGCAATAGCCGATAGTCTTATCCACATAGTCTAAACTGTACTAGATACTACGGGGTATGATATTTATTTAAACAGTTACAATAAGACTAATTCATTTAACTAGAACTATATGCATACTGCATAGAAACAGTTGTGTAAAGTACGACGTACGGTACGGATACGAAATAAATACCGCGCAGTTTGTTTGACGCCGGAAAGAATACCGCGCAGGTATTTATGACGGCCACGATTGAAATCCAAAATTGATCGGACGGCCGCGAAGGATGCCGAGATCGCGGCGTACGATTTTGGCGGTTTACGATCACCGCCACATTGAGTGACACGTGATAACACTACATTGGATTGCGGCAACTCCGGAGATTACGGGAACAAATCCGGATATAACACGTGTCAACATTTTGGCCATGTAGTACAATGGCCGTACATAAAGTACACCGGTACCTGTACTTTTCTGTACGACACAGTAATTTGATTGGTGCCGTACTTCAGTAGATAGAGTTTTAGAGAGGGAATAGGACTTAGATAAATTTTGGGTAGGCAGTTGTCTCTCCCAGAGAGCACCCTGTATAAATGGCAAACTTTGGGCAGCCATAACTATCAATTTACTTGACCATTTTCAGTGATTCTTTTTGTTGCGGACTCAGGGGAGTCCATGCTACACAGGGGTGTAGTCGGTCAGAGTTTTTGTCTGCCAGGGTGGATGCATTTATAAGGGAAAGTCAAAGTGGGTGAATGTGTCCAAATCTCATATTCTAACTTTGCATTCTGTGGTGGAACTGAGCACACAGAAAGTGTTATTTCACAAGGGTGAATCTATATTGGGATTGTGACTGTCAAGGGGTCAGTCATTTGGGTTTATATTAACTTGGAGTCGGCACTATCTAGATTAGCTTCTTTTGGATTTTCATACTCTGAGGGCCAATGGAGGTGTCAGAGTTTCAGTTTGGTCATCATGTCAGCCACCATTTCTTCATCAAGTCTATACACAAGATTTAAAATTTTATTTTCAACTTTTTCTCGTACAAAGCTTAATTTTATGTCCATATGTTTTGCTTTGAAATGGTGTTTTGGATTGGCTGCGATTGCGATTGCAGCTTGATTATCGTAAAATATTTCATGCACTCCCTCCTTCATATATTCCAGTTCTTGCAATAATGATTTCACTCACATTAGTTCTTTTACAGCAGAACAAGACGCCATATACTCAGCCTCCATAGTAGACTGAGCAACCACTTTTTGTTGCTTACTGCTCCAACAGCAAGCACCTTCTCCCACATACAAAACATATCCACAAGTGCATCTTCTCATGGGTGCATCACCATAACTGGCATCACTCCAAGTGGTAATATTAGTGTGCTCTTCTCCCAAATGCAACCATAATTCTCTGGTTCCAACCAGATATCTCATGACTCTCTCAGCTTCCTCCCAGTCTCTCTTTCTAGGATCATTAAGACTCCTACTGAGTACTCCAATTGCTGCCGCTATGGCCGGCTTGGTACAATTCATAAAGTAGATTAAACTTCCTACGACTGTCTATAAGGGATAGACTTCATAAACTCTCTCTCCTCTGGACTCATCTGATAGTCTAAGATCATCACTCCTCCTTCTACACTCCCATCACTTACTTTTTTCAAGTCCATAGGAGTGGTACAACTATTAGCATTTTCCATCTGGAATTTCTCAAGCATATTACCTATTGCTTCTTTCTAAGTAAGTGTGATAATCTTCTTCCCCCTGTCTCTCTCCATTTGGATCCCCAAAATATATTTTGCCTCCCCTAAATCCTTCATATCAAATCTGCCCCTAAGATCTTTCTTCAGCCTATTGAACTTCTCCAAAGACTGACTCAACACAAGCAGATCATCCACATAAATTGCAATAAAAATGACACCACTCTCGTCTTCAAACATATAGATAGAATGGTTAGAGCTGATCTGGATATATCCTAGATCGATGAGAAACTCATCTAGTTTCTTATTCCACTATCGTGGAGTTTGCTTTAGTTAATATAAGGATTTTATGAGCCTGAAGACTTTGCTCTCTTCTCCTTCTTCCACAACCCCTTGGGTTGCCTCATGAAAATTTCTTCCTCTAACTCACCATTAAGAAAAGCAATCTTAATGTCCATCTAGTGGATTTCCATGTCAACCGCTGCTGCTAGACTGAGGAGTATCCTTATTGAGGGAAACTGAACAACTAGAGCAAAGGTCTCCTCATAGTCAATCCCCTCTTTTTGAGTAAACCCCTTTGCTACCAATCGAGCCATATATCTCTCAATGGTATTACTTGGGTTCAGTTTTAGTTTAAATACCCATTTACACCCGATAGGTTTTCCGTCTAGAAGACAATCGCCTAATTCCCAAGTATTTGCTTCCATGATAGAAGCCATCTCATCATTTATGGCTCTAATCCATCTTTCTTTCTCTGGACTATTCACTGCCTCCGAGTAAGAGTGAGGCTCATCTGGGTGAGATAGCTTAGTTACCTTATGAGCAGCTTGTTTTTCCTGTATCCTTTTGCTGCTCCTCCTTCCTCCCTCAAACTCCGAAGCTGGAATGGATGGAAGTCATGGATTTCTTCTCACTGTCTCATCGACTCCCTTTTCCATGGAAGCCGGTTCTTGTCCCGATTCTTCAATTTTCTCGAAGTCCATAAGAGTATGTGAGGTTTCCGATAAGTCTCCTGTATCTTTGATCTCCCCTGAATCTGCAATCACGGTTTCACTCATGTCCCTTCCACGAACGATCGAGTTCTCCTCACTTTCGGACTCAAATCAGATTCTTATCTTCTTTGTATATTTGAAGTGGTCAAATGACATCCCTTTATCCATGACAACTAAATGTTTGACCATAATGATATCTTTCTTTGCTAAGTCATATACTCTATATCCCTTAACATCATTATCATATCCCACAAAGTATCCAAGTTTTCCCTTAGCATCAAGTTTCCAGTTTTATCTATCCGTGTCAAGACTGTAAACTAGGCTACCGAATACTTTAAGGTGTGAGATATCTGGTTTCCTTTTAGCCCATCTCTCATAAGGTGTGACTCCTTTTACAGATGAGGTAAGGACTCTATTTTAATATAGTTGGCACAATTCATTGCCTCTGCCCAAAATCTTCTTCCTATTTTCTTGTCTACCAATATACTGCATGCACTATCTTCTAGTGTTCTATTCAACCTCTTTGCTACCCCATTTTGTTCTGAGTTATATGGTACAATTTTTTGGTGTTGCACTCCCTCATCTCTCTGATAGTCCTCAAACTTGTTAAAGGTATATTCCCCCCCATTATCACTCCTTATCCTCTTAATGGGGGTTTCATGCAACTTCTCACCCCAAGCTTTTTATTTTTTGAAGTAAGTTGATGCTTCAACCTTATTTTTCAAAAAGTAGACTCTAGAGTATCTAGACCAATCATCGGTTATTGTCATCATAAACCTCTTTCCTCCAACCAAAGGTACTTTTGCAGGTCCCAAAATATTTGTGTTTACCAAATCTAACACTTTCTCACCTTTATATGTAGCGGCTTTGGGAAAGGGAAGTCTGTGAGCCTTACCTTGAGCACATCCACTACAATCGTTCATCATTTCATTATCCCCAAACTGAATGCCTTCTACTACCCCAAGCTTTTTCATTTCCCTCAACCTATCAAAATGCACATGCCCCAACCGCTTATGCCAAATCATTAACTTAGGAAAACCAACATAATAAGCATTTTTCTTTTCATTACTCAAGTTAAGCCTAAACATTCCTTGGCTACCCTTATCTGCCGTGAAGTGAACTTCATCACCATCCTTAGCTGTAAAGACTCCCTTTATAGTGAAGGTATCAAACTCTTTGTCATCTTGCACAGACGTAGAGACAAGATTTTTACTCAGCTGAGGAATGTAGAGTACATCTGTGAATGTAAGTATAGAAGTCTTACCATCCACTAAGACCTTCAAATCTACTGATCCCACTAGATTTGTAGTAACCACTCTCCTATCCCCATACTCTATCTCTACAGTAGGGATCTTTCTTAGTTTAGTGAAAAGTTCTTTATCATGACACATATGCATGGATGCACTTGAGTCGATGATCCATCCTTCCTGTGGAGCTTCTCGAATTGCTCCAAGGGCACACTTCTTTCTCCGAGGGATCTTTTCTCCTCCAAACTCTCGTCAAGAAAAAGTTCCCCATCCTCCTCAAAGGACTCATCCTCGGTCTCTCCTTTCACTTTTGTAACCACAAGTGCCTTTTTCTTCCCTCTGAAAGAACCCTCTCCATGGGATTCTTGGAGCCTCAGCTTCGACAGCTTGACACAGTCTGGGATGAAGTCTCCTGGTTTTTTGCAAAAATGACAAAGACCCTTTGGGGGCCTTGGTGCCCCAGATTGATCTCTTTCCCCTTTGTAAGGTTTCTTCGGGTCCTTCCCCCATCGGTCCCCTCCTGCAGCTAGAGCTTGAATGCTCTTTCCTCCTCTCCTATTCTCCATTGTGTTTTCCTGAACAAGTATCATCCTGACCACTATGTTCCATTTCAATGAACTATAAAGCATTCCCTGTACTTCGTACACAATGTTCTCGAACTCATTTGGTAACTTCATGATAAGAGTGTTAACTTTCATTTTCATTGTACCTGTCCACCCGACACTTTCCATCTCCATATACAGACAAGAAATATCATTTCAGTAATCTAACATCTTTCCTCTTTTGTAAGTGTAACTAGCTACCTTTTGCTCAGCCAGCTAGAGCTCCTAAATAGTTCCAGCTCTATAGATTTCCACCAAACTCTCCTATAGCTTCTCGGCCTTGTTAATGTGAAGGTGAGGGGTGGCCAAACCTTGAGTGAGGTGTCTTAGAATGAAGTTCTTGGCATCCATGTTTACGTCTTCCCACATTTGAGTATCGTTCTCCACGGTCTTCACATCCGCCGATCGCGGTGCCATGGCAATAGGGGTGAGTGGTGTCTCCTTCCCTTTCCCCTCTTCGGATATATTGCTGTCCCCATCATTTGCCTCCTCCGCAGAAGCAGTCTCTGCTGCAGAAAACATTACTCCTCCAAAACCCGGAGGGATTTGCGAAGGTGGACGTTTCACTTGTCCACTGACGATACCCCATTATCGTTTTTCGCACAAGGCTCCCATCATCATGGCTTCCCAATAGATGAACCCAGATCCATTGAAGGTGGGCACCCTAGAGGGTGGGCCCATAACCTGCAATTATGTGTCCTCCATTGGACTACAGAATACAGAAAGCCTCTAGATAGTTATTAACTAGCCCACTTTAAGCCACATCTACTGCTGCCCAAGTAATCAGGCTGACAATCTGTATGCACCTCTGTGTAGCTTGGACACCCCTGAGTCTGTAGGAAAAAGAATCTCTGAAAACGCCCAACCAGGCGATAAGTTATGAGGCAGTAAAAATGCCAATTTGTACAAACTCTCAAAGGGAGAGGTGACTACCTACCAAAATTTTCTAAGTCCTAAGTTATCTATCTTCAATAATCTCCCTTAATCCTGAATCTTTTAAAACCATCCATCAGTGGAGAGGGAAACTCTCAAACATGTTTAACCGTAAAAATGACGGAGTATTGAATAGCGGACCAACCCGCAAAAGTCTCTAAGAAAAAGGATGTCTGAGTCCCCACAGGTTCGATGTGTCTCCACGTATGTCTAACAGTCGGACTAATGAACCCGTCGTCATCTACACCGAATTTCACCCGATCAATTATTGATAGATCTCCGA
>JBBHKE010003114.1:60168-89672 GCA_037447655.1 Zygnema cylindricum | reverse complement strand
CTTCCTTTAAACCCTGGAGGAATTCCAAGACTTGATGGACGCCCCAATCGTCCACTCACTATCCCCCAAAACCATTTTTCGCATAAAGCTCCTATCATCATACTTTCCCAGTATATGAAGCTAGTTCCATTAAAGATTGGTACCCTAGAGGGTGGGCCCATAACCTGAAACTCTGAGACCTCCATAAGTCCTCAGAGTGGACAGCTTCCAAGAAGCCTCTAGGATAATCCTGACCCCTTTGTGTTTAAGCAAAAATAACTGCCACCCTGGCAGACAAAAACTCTGACCACCTTCAGCCCTCTGAAATCAAGACTCCCCTGAGTCGATAGCAAAAAGAATCTCTGAATTTGCTCCCCTGAGCAGTAAGTTATAGAGGGTCAAAGTTGACCTTTTGTAAAGAAGCTCTCTGGGAGAGAGGGTCCTATCTCCTAATTTTTCTAAGTCCTATCTCTCTCACAGACTCTATCTACTAATGTACGGAACCAATCAGAATACAGTTCCGTACGCAAAAGTACAGCTGCCGGTGTACTTTATGTACGAACATTGTACGACATGTCCCAAATGTCGACACATGTCATATCCCGATTTGGTGCCATAATCTCCGGAGATTCCACGATCCAACGTAATTTCGCCACGCGTCATCCGATGTGGCGATGACCACAAACCGCCGAAATCTTCCTCCGCGATCTCGGCGCTAATTTCGGCCGTCCGATTAGAATTTAATTTAATCGTAGCCGTAATAAATACATGCGCGGTATTCGTTTCACTTACTAAATAAAATGCGCGATATTGATTTTGTGAATGTATTGAATTCCGTACTTATACATTACCGGATCTATGTATACCGTACACAGTTACAGTTAAATAATTTAACCTACGTATTAATGTTTAATTTAATATCGTACTATATATTATGTAAGACTACTCCTAGACCTAACGGCTAAGGCTACCGGCTATCTACTATCTGTCGGCCGGCAGGTACCAGGATCAATTCCTATGGCCGGATTACCTTTTAGTACATAATCCCTAAACTAGTATAAATTTCCCGTAAACCTCAGGATAGCCTAGGTAGCCATGGCTCTAGCTTCCTCTCCAATTTCTCAGTGACTGCGACAAGTTTGAGAGTTGGAGAGAGAAGTTAGAGGTAGACTGCCTTGGCTTCTTTATTTCTATTCAGACCTAGAAAATACTTTAAAACCATTAGTTTCTACAAGGTGTATGTTGCAGATTGAAGGTGGGGCTGGTTGTTTGGATTACAAGAGGGAAATGGGGTTGTGTGTGGATGAAAAAGTAATGAGGTGGATAAAATCTTTGCTCGGGGTTATGAAAATTGGGATGCTTAATAAAAAATTGGTAAAGATTGGACAGGGAGACAAAGTCATGGCTGCTTGAGTTCTCCAAGAGAGACAGGTAAATTAAGAAGGTTCATAAAAAGGATTGACTGGCGCAGGGTTTGATCCTGGTACCTACCGCCAGTCAAAGTAGCAATTAGCTCTAGCCGTTAAGTGTAGAATAATGCTAGTATATGCAGGGTTTGACAAATATTTACCTGGTAACACGTAGACTAGTTCGTTTAACAGGAAATAGATATGTAGTACATGGAAACAGTTTAAGGTAGTGCGGAGTACGGTTTTGATGTTTTATGAAACGGATATCGCGCACTTGTTTCGACCGCGAAACAAATACTGCGCGTCCAATTTCAGCGGCTAGGATTATATTCGGTTTTGATCGGAAGGACGCAATAGACGCCGCGATTATGAAAAAGGTACTTTTTGCGTTTTACTGTCGTTGCCACGTCAGATGACACGTGGCGTGATACCATTTGATTACGGGAACTCCCAAGATTACGGGAACAAATCGTGATTTGACACGTGTCGACATTTTGGCCATGTTGTACAATGCCCGTACAGAAAGTACACCGGCACCTGTACTTTTCTTTACGACACACTAATTTGATTGGTGCCGTACTTCAGTAGATAGAGTTTTAGAGGGGGAATAGGACTTAGGAAATTTTGGGTAGGTAGCTGCCTCTCCTAGAGAGCACCTTGTATAAATTGCAAACTTTGGCCAGCCATAACTATCAATTTACTTGACCATTTTCAGTGATTCTTTTTGCTGCAAACTCAGGGGAGTTAAGGCTACACGTGGGTGTAGTCGGTTAGAGTTTTTGTCTGCCAGGGTGGCGGTATTTCTAAGGGAAAATCAAAGTGGGTGAATGTGTCCAAATCTCATATTCTAACTTTGCATTTTGTGGTGAAACTGAGCACGCAGAAAGTGTTATTTCACAGGGGTGAATCTATATAAGGGTTTTGACTGTCAAGGGGTTAGTCATTTGGGTTTATATCAACTTATAGTCGGCACTATCTAGATTAGCTTCGTTGGATCTGCTTACTCTGAGGGCCAATGGAAGTCTCAGAGTTTTAGTTACAACGACAGAGGCACACATGACACAGTTGGACTGTTTTACGGAAAAAAATCTTAACTTTCAACCTACACGGATGCCTTGTGTTCACACGGCCGACCACGCCAATGACATTCGAACAAATGGGAACGCGTTTTATGTCGACCTCTTTCATCCATTGTTTACAGAGCACATTTTCGTGCGCGCGCGACGGCGTAAATATTTTTTCTGTACTTTTATATTTAAAAAGGTAAAGAACAGTACAGATCTTACAGTTCGTACACCACACTATTTAAAAGGACCCTAAATTAAAATTATGAACCGCATTGAGCGGGGTAACTCAAATAACGTGGAAAAACTATGAGCATACTATTTTCTATTTGAGAATTTGCACCAAAAAAATGGGTACCCCAATTAGCGTCATTTACGCTAATAGCGATTCACGGTGTGGTGTTGTGTATCACTAATGATTTGTCGATAACCGGTATGGACCTTTATTCGAGTACCTGATAACTGATATATTGGTGCGATATATCGTAATCAATGTTATCCCTGATAAATAACCAATATTTATCAAGATTTATCGGCGATAACACTGATATGATTAATTATCGGCGATATATGTACAGACCATATAGATAAATGTACGGCTAGTACAGTCAACTGTATATCCCGCGGACCCCTTTTCCCTCGATTTCGGTAAAAAATCACTGTAAAAGAGGCAACAATACACCACAATACGTCACAATGCACAACGGAAAACACCAAGGATCTTCACGTAGCAACAGTAGAAGCACACAGTATTAACTGACAAGGTTGCTCTTTATTACTTTGAAGAGAGTACAGGGTTGCGCTCGCTGTGTAGGTATACTTAGGTCCTCTATTCACAAGGTCTACTCCACTATTTAAACTAACTAATTGCTAGTCCTCCTAGTACTGTACAGTTGTACTCGTGGACCTTCACGGTCAACCGAGATCTATCTAAAACTTCCTTCTAGAACTATACAGCTCCATCTACAATTTGCGGCGTTGCTATGCTGCGCTGCTATGTTGCGGGGCTACTAAATTGCTACACGGCTAAGTTGCTATGCTGCTACGCTGCGCTGGTCTGGAAACGCAGCTGCGCTGCTCTGGGATCGCAACTATAGCAGCCTAGCCCTAGCCACTAAGTACTCAAATCCTGTAACCCTATTATTATGCCTCCCACTAAGGATTCAGCGTCCCGCTGAACCTTGAATTACTCAAGGAAATTGCAACTTCCGGAGTATGTTGTATGTTTCCTCGCGATACTCCTCGAACTCTTGGCGAAGGGCATCGAGTTGATGTTGGAGCTGCTCACATCGGGTCTCAAGCAACGCAATATGATGATCTACCGCTGCCAACCGCCTCTGCATGATTCGCTCCCGAACTTGATCCTCCCTTTCCTCGGGTACAACCTCGGTTTTGGCCGCGCGGAACGGCCGCCGTGTAGCCCTCGGTGCCTAACCGGGTTCTTCTGCCCATCCATAGGGGGTTCCTCCGCTTCTTCGTCCGCCGGTTCCCATTGAGGTACTTTTCGTAATTTAAAGGACACGTGTTTCCTAGCAGCTCGGGCTTGCTGCAGAGCGTTCTTTCGAGCAAGCTTGAGTGCCCGTACCTCAGGGGTGACCTCCGCCCTAGAGATGATGTCGTGGAGGCGGACATCCCACGGGTGATAATGACGGAGTAACCCGGGAACATCAATCCTGTAACTGTAGTTGTCCTCTACCACTTCCACGAATGGTAAGGCGTGAGAGTTTAGCTGTATATAACCCGTATGATTATTTCCCAGGTCTTTTTTCCGCATGAAATTCCACGCTGGGTGTGACGGGACGTCGGCAAGAATACAGATAGGATCTCCAGGCTTCCCTATACGCCACTCCTCGGGCCACTCCGAGGGGTTCCAATAAAACCTTTTGTCGAAGCTGAAGGCGAGGTCCGGATGCTAGGTGTCGACCGGTAGTGGGAAGAGGTAGTCGGGAATTTCCTCTCCCTTTTCACTTTCTTCCTCCGGATCTCTTCGGTTCCCTCGCAGGAGGAACACATCGTCGCCACTGGGGTATGAAATTCTATCGGCTCCATTGCCACACAGAATTCGCAGGTCCAAAGGAAACTAATCTAGATAGTGCTGACTCCAACTTGATATAAACCCAAATGACTGACCCCTTGACAATCACAACCCCAATATAGCTTCACCCCTGTGAAATAACACTTTCTGTGTGCTCAGTTCCACCACAGAATGCAAAGTTAGAATATTAGATTTGGACACATTCACCCACTTTGACTTTCCCTAAGAAATGCAGCCACCCACGCAGGCAAAGACTCTGACCGACTACACCCTTGTGTAGCTTGGACTCCTCTGAGTTCGCAGCAAAAATAATCACTTAATTTGGTCAACTGAGTTGATAGTTATGGTTGGCCAAAGTTTGCCATTTATACAAGGTGCTCTCTAGGAGAGGCAGCTACCTACCACAAATATTCTAAGTCCTAAACTCCTCTCTAAACCCTCTAGTACTGAGGTACGGACCAATCAAATTACTGTATAGTACATAAAGGTACGGGTGCCGGTGTACCTTTCGTACAGCCATCGTACGACATGGCTAAAAAGGTCAACACATGTCCCATCGGGATTTGCTCTTATAATCGCCAGAATTCCTGCTTCCAAATCTTATCCCTCCACGTGGTGCCAGGTCATGCCACGTCAAAAAACGTACCGTACAAAAAGTACAAGTGCCGGAGTACTTTATGTATGGTCATTGTACGATGATGTTATAATGTGACATTTGTCACATCCGGATTTGTTATGTTGCTTTCCGGAGATTCCGCAACCTGTATAATGTCGCCACGTGTCATTCAGAGTGGTGACGTCCGCAAACGCCAAAAAACGTGTTTTGCGATCTCGGCATTTATCGCGGCCGTCCGATTTAAACCGGCATTCAATTTTAGCCGTCGAAAATTGGTGCGCGATATTTGTTTCGATAGCAAAACAAATGCCCGGTATCCATTCCGTCACCGTATGGTACGCCGTACTAAGTTAAACTGTATCTATGTACTTAGTATCTATTTCCTGTTAAACGAATTTTAATCTACGTGTAACTATTTAGATATTTATCAATCGTAATGTATCCTAACACTAGTTCTAGACTTAATTGTTAAAGCTGAGGGCTACAGAGGTTTGACAGACGCCAGGTACCAGAATCAATTCCTCGGTCCGTCATGTATGTTTTGGTAAATCTACCTAATCCACCCCCTGTCTTCTCTAGAGAGTGTAGGTAGCCATGGCTCTAGCTCCCTTTCTAGCCTTCAGTGACTACAACAAGTGTGGGGGCTTATGAAGGGGAGTTAGAGGCAGACCGCCTCAACTCTTTTTCTATCCTAATACAGACCTAGAAAATACACAAATATCAACAGGGTATTGTGCCTCCGCCTTCTTTTCCGCGCTTTCAGACGACTGCTCGTCCGCGGTACTCTCCTTATTTGAGTCCCGCATCACTTTTAAAGCACACTTTTGTCTCCGTGGAATGTCGACATGCTTTTCAGTGTTTTTCGGATTAAGGAGAAGCTCCTCAAGCTCCTCTTCAGGTTCAGTTTTTTCTTCCACTTCCTCATCAAGAACTTGAGTCAAGAAAGCCTTTTTCTTTCCTCCGTCCTTTGAGGTTCCTTGACCATCTTTCAGTCGAAGATGTGGAAGTCTGACACAATCTGCCATATAGTGTCCCGGTTTCTTGTAGAAGTGACATAATCCTCCTCGAGAAGTTCCTCTCACCTGTCTATCAAATTTGCCACCTCCTTGTCCTCTTCCACCAAAGTTTCGATAGGGATATTTCCCTCTCTCCTCATTACTCTTCCGCCAATCAGCTCCTGCAGACAATGCTTGAACACTTGGACTCCCTCTCCTAAGCTCTATGGTGCTTTCTTTCACTAAAATCATTCCTACAGTGTCATCCCAATTCCAATTGCTATCTACTATGTCATGCAATTGGTTAATGATATTCTCATACTCTTCAGGTAGTTTCATCATTAATGTGTTCACTCTTTGTCTCTCAGACCATGAGTCTAAAACCTTTTTGCGAAGCTGAAGGCGAGGTCCGGATGTTGGGTGTCGACCGGTAGTGGGAAGAGGTAGTCGGGAATTTCCTCTCCTTGTTCACTTTCTTCCTCCGGATCTCTTCGGTTCTCTCGCAGGAGGAACACATCGTCGCCACTGTTGTATTGTGCCTGCGCCTTCTTTTCCGCGCTTTCACACGACTGTTCGTCCGCTGTACTCTCCTTATTTGGGTCCTGCATCACCTCTAGATCTGAGGCGCGTTCCTCAATTGGGGGAGGCTTTAGTTCTCGTTCTGGTTCCTCCGCCTCCGATAGCTCATGATCTTCCCTATATTCCTGATCCCCTTCCCGGGTTGGGGTGTATTCGGGGTCTTGTGAGTTTTCTGACCCCTCCCCTCCATTGGTCTCTGCCGGTCCTACCTGGCTACTTACGGTTTCCTTAGGTTTCGGCTCCACTTCCACTTCTCTTCGCTTGCTTGCTTCCACCATGGCCTTAGTCGCCCTTAACAATCTCTCGGGACGGTTCGCATCTCCTTGTCCCACTCGTACAAGTCTCCTCATTTTCGGTGGTGGAGAGGAGGACGACGCTATAGACACTGTTGAACAAGACATTTCCAGAAATTCCAGAAGCGAAGGTTAACTGACTGTGCATAGAGAAGCAATTTCGAACCATCCGAGACTAGGTTGGTCGCGAGGACGGATGGCCTCTTTATTCACAGGGGTTGAGGGTTTCACTTTTGGACTTGCGAAGCCTCGCAGCGTGCGAGGGTATCGCAACGTCCATCATTTACTAAACTGCGTTGCTGCGGCGAAACCAAGGGTTCTTCGTTACCCACATAGTGAAACACAATTGCGCCGTTGCGCTTTCTTGTCAGCGCAGCGGTGGTGCTGCGATCCTCTGTCGGCATCGTAACCATGTTGCGCTGCGGTGGCTGCGCTGCAGTAGCGCTGCGGTGTTCTCTTTCACAGACCTTACGCTCCCATGCTGCGATGTTTGCGGTCGTTTCTCCGCTACCTGCGCAGCGACTTCGGGTCTTCTTGACAGCTCATCCGCCGGGTTCGTTTTGCCCGGCTTATATTCTATAACAAGTTCCGGACCGAAAGTCTGTAGAAACGTCATCCAGCGCACTTGTTTCTTGGACAACTTCGGCTGGGTTTGGAGATATTGTAAGGCGTGGTGATCCGTGATAATCGTGATCCGTTTCCCCTGAACAAAACACTTCCAAACCTCCAACGCATTGATGATAGCTATTGTCTCCTTCTCATGGGTGGCCCAGTTCAGCTCTGCTGCCTTTAGTTTTCGACTGTCGTAGGCGATGGGTTGAAAGCCTTTCCGTTGATCTTGCATAATTATTGCTCCAATAGCCGTATCGCTAGCGTCGGTAATTATCGTCCAAGGTAAGTCCGGGTCGGGAACAGCTAACACAGGGGCAGTAACCAACCGCTCCTTTAGCGTGTTAAAGGTTGCCCCTTGTGCCGCTTTCCAATCATAGGGCACGTCATTCTAGAGCAATTCCGTGAGCGGTGCAGCGATTTTTGCGAAACCTTCGACAAAACGTCGATAATAGGAGCATAGTCCTAGAAAGCTCCGTAACTCTGTAATATTTGCCGGCTGCAGCCACTCTTTAACTGCCCTTGTCTTGTTTGGACACGTGTGCGTGGAATGCACCAAATCTGTGTACTCCCTTTCGAGTTTACATACTCACTAAATCATGTCCTCGTCAATTTATCTTCACACAAACTGACCCATATTCAAAACACCTTTCTTGCGCAGACTGCTATAGCTGCTATGACTTTGCTACGACTGCTATGACTGCTATGATCTGTCAGCGCAGCTGTGATATTAGAGCAGCGCAGCTGCGGTGTCAAATCAGAGCAGCATAGCAGCACAGCAACAAGTGTAGAGTGCTCAAGGTTTCTAGCTGCGATGTTAAACTTAGCGCAGCATGGCGCATAGCAGCAAGTTATAGAGAGAACTCAAGGTTTCCAAAACAACATCTTTCTGTGCTGTACAGTTTTCTGATTTATTCATACATCAGTAGGTAGGGGTTATGAGAGGGGTTTAGGACTTAGAGGATTGAGGAGGTAGCCGCCTCTCTCTCAATGAGCTTTTATAAATATTGGCATCTTTGCCACTTGATAATTAATCCCCTGGTTGGGCATTTTCACTGATTCTTCGTGCTCTTCACTCAATGGAGTGTAGAGTGCACCGGGGTGCAGTTAGATTGTCTATTTGCCTTTTTGGTTAGCATTGGTCCTAGTTAAAGAAATTTATCGAGAGGTTTCTTAAATTGTGTAATCCAATTTGTGACACACAATTGCAGCTTCTTAATTTTGTAGTCCAATGGGGGATACAGAATTGCACGACAGTGGGGCCACAAAAATAAAAACTTAAGAGGGAGTTATGATCTTTTGGTGAGGGGGATGAGACAGCGAAATTTGTACATGGGGGGAACTTATAGGTCGGGTGGTTAGAGGAGGGGTTGAATTAATCTCAGATGGGGTGGGAGGAAGACGAGGGTCTAAAAAGAGGGTGAAAGATTAGGCTTAATGTTGCTTTCGACAATGGGGAGGGGAATATCGCGGTATAGGTGATGGTGGAGTATGGTTCTCCCCCGATTGTGGCTAGGGTAAAAAAGTAGGTAGAGCGTTTGAGTGAAAAGGTTAGGGTGAGGGTGCAGTGGTGGGGTGTGGAGGAGGTAATTTGGAGGGGTGGGATAACCTTGAGAAGATGGTCCGTACACGTAGATAAGTGGGAGATGATGCGAAAAGAGAGAACGACGTTTTTTATTTAAGAGTGGCCATAGGAACTTAAGATTACCTTGCCAAAGGTCCACAAATACGTGAGGCCCACAAAGATTTCGTCCATTGATGGAAAAAAAAAGGAAAAAATTATAAGGAGAAACCCTAAACCTTAAATTGAAAACACCGCACTCGGGATCGTAACCCGTTTTTTGTCTTTATGCTTCTGTTTTTTTTTTTTGAATACTCCGCCGTACAACTTGCTGAGTTGGCAAATTGGTCAGAAGATTTGTTGTGGACGATTGCGCAAATGGGTTCATCAGATTCGTTGGAATAAAAGTTGAAGTAGGCCGTACTTGGTCCGTCGGCATTAATGACGACAATTGTGTTTCGTTCGGCGGGCGTGAGTTTTCGTCCTGAGGCGAAGTTCCAACTTGATTTGTCGGTGCATCTAAATTGATTTCGTCAAGATTCGTTACCGTAGACAGCTGGTCACGTGAAGCGGCTGTTGAATTGTCGGTCACAACGATTTGCGTCCGGGAAGTGGACGCGGATTTTGCAGCCGGTTCCACCGTCGAAGATTTTTCCAATCTGCCAAAATCTGTAAAAACCAGGTTTTCTGATATTGTCATTGTAGACGTTGGATTGTTAGAAGGGGACAAAAGAGGATTTAGAGAATCAACGAATAATGAATTCGTAGAAAAATCAATGGTTAGAGGTGTGATAGGTAGATTTGGTACGAGGCGGCGAATAAGGGGGTCCTCGTTAAAAATGACGTCACGTAAAATGATAATACGATGCGTTTTAAGACAGTATATGCGGTACGCCTTTGAGTGGGAAGCGTACCCTACAAATATTTCTTTAATGGCCTTTGCACCCCATTTTCCATCAGTATTTGTAAGATTTTTGTAATAGGCTTCACTTCCAAAAATGCGGAAGTGAGATACATTTGGCCTTTTTTTATGCCATGCCTCAAAAAGGGTTTTGTTTTTGAGAGCCGATATGAGTGACCTATTACGGACATAACAAGCCGTGAGTACTGCTTCGGCCCAAAAATATTGAGGTAAGGAGGCAAAATGCATCATGGATCGAGCCATATCGGCAAGGGTTCGATTGAGTCTTTCGGCATCCCCATTTTGTTGAGGTGTATGTGGAGCAGTTAATTCATGAATTATGCCACATGATGCTAAGAATTCAAAAAATTCATGCGACAAATATTCCCCCCCGTTATCGCTTCTTAACATTTTTATACGGGAGGAGAATTGATTTTCGACGAGGGACTTAAAATGCTTGAAATGAGTAAAAGTTTTAGACTTATTTTTCATGAGATATACATGAGTGAATCATGAATAATCATCGATAAAGGTAGTGAAATACACAAAACCACTCAAACTCGGTATTCTCATTGGTCCACATACATCACTAGAAATAATATCAAAAGGAGAATTTGATTTAGAATAGCTTTTTGGAAAAGGTAATCGAGGCATCTTTCCAATAATACATCCGTTGAAAAAATCTAAATTTTTAGCATCAAAAGAATCTAAGCCTAAAACAAGGCCTTTACTAATAGATGCTAAACTTTGTCTATTTAAATGGCCATATCGTAAATGCCATTTATGAAAACAACACGAGGAAGATAAAGTTTCTACATTTGCAAGTGCTAAATCTCTAAAGGATTTTAAAACATAGAGATTGCCACATTTAATCCCTTTTCCAAGGGAAGAGTGGTTTGACGAGAAAAAAATTACTTCGTTCTCCGAAATGACTCCTAAACTACCATTTCGCAGCGCCGTACCTACGCATAAAAGGTTTTTTTTGAGTTTGGGTACATAATAAACATTTTTCAGAATGAGTGGTTCGGAGCTATTCGGAGTTGACATTTTTGTCAACTGTACCAACAAAAGAAAACTGGGCGGCAATCCTACCAAAATCAAGCTATTGAGATCTTCATGAGTAACAAGATAATTAATGCATTTCAAACGACCAGCGTATGATTGTACTTTTTGTATGAAAGACAACATATCTTCGTACTTATCCTTTTGAAGAAGAATGAATTCGTGTTGAAGGGCCAAACGATGTGGCCACGTGTTGGTTTCATACGCGGCGCATAAAAGTCGCCACACTTCATTTGCGGTTGTGGCACTTCGTACAAGATTCGCAATTGTACCATCCAGCGACAAAATGAGACTAGACAAAGCAATAGAGTCCTTTTCTTTCCACGCAATGATTGCAATCTGGGCGGCCGCAAAATCATCGTCATCCTCGTCTGGCAAAACTGGACTGATGACATCTCCTATGACGTGGCCCCATAATTTTTCAAACTAAATAAATGCTGGATGAGAAATTTCCAGTTGTAAAAATCCTGACATTTAAATTTATGTACCGAGTTTGACACGGCCGAAGCCGTGGGCCCATAACCTAATAAATTAGCGGCCATAACAAAGGAAATGATTTAAAGGTACAGAACAAAAACAATGGTACAAAGTAAAAGAAATAAAAGGACAGCAAGGACAAAAAAGACTGTCGTGAACTTAAGTTCAAAATGTTTAAAAGATTTGAAGGAATAGACATTGTGAGACGCTTGAGTTTTATAGATGAACTCAAGCGTGTACGACGCACTACACTAAGTGGAGGTAAAAATAAGGAAGGTACAACTAATTTAGGTACATCTAATAAGTGGAACTATGACTAATCAAGGTACATGTAGAAGTGGAGTTACAGCTAGGTAGAAAGATTCTAAATGTTTTAGTGGGAATCTTTCTACGCAACATCATTATGTACAAACAAGTACAGGAACACTAAATAAAGTGGTACACTTAAGACTTAGTGTTCTAGGACTTAGAAGTATCGTACGAAAAAGTGATTCAATAGTATAGTGGAATTACGAATTCCAACACAGAGAAAACAAAAACATAAAACCAAAAAGTCAACACACCGATTATGAAACTCCCAAATGAATATGAGAATATTGTAAACAGGGTGCAGGATTTACCAGACATCTGTGGAATTGGAACGCAATTGGAACGCAACCGTTGGAACGCAATTGTTGGGATGATTTTGGACAGGGAAAGCACTATGGAGCTTCGACTAGGTTAGCACTTATAACAAAATGTTTAGACGTTGTAGGGAAAGCACTATGGAGCTTCGACTAGGTTAGCACTTATAACAAAATGTTTAGACGTAGTTAGGACAAATCACTTAGAATGCAGGTGTTGTAGAAGAACAGTTTGAACTCAACCGTGGTTGAGAGTTTGAATGGATGACCTATAGTGATTGATGAAAGTCAAGGATTTAGTTAAGGATAATAAACTGTTGGATTTATCTTTACATTGAAAGAGACATGTATGAGGTATACATATAAAGAGAAAAAGGTTGCACACCGATTGACTTATAAGTAGAGTGTGCTTGTCAAAAGGGTTGGGTCGGATTATAGTCAATTTAAGGGATGACTCCGGAGGTGAGACGAGTTTGGGATGGTGGTATGCGATTAAAAACGCGTTACATAAGATGAGGATGGGGATGTTGTTCCTCGTGGCACTTTAGTGGCCACGGTGAAGTAAAAGGTTAAAAAAAGAGAAAAAAACAACAATAATTTTATAAAATCGCCTGCATATAATGTCTGTATCACGCTTGCCCACATTTGTTGGGAAAAGCCATAAATTGATTGTGTAATATATATTTAGGAAACCATTTAGATGCTGTTTCTTTGTGATTTGTTAATCCACTTTATTGTGTTACCATCACGTCTTTTTATGTGCCGCATGCGTTGTGGAAGATCAAAGATTCCCTCAAAGGTGTCCACTCACCAATTAAAGTTGCTAAACCTTGTTGCCTTGCCAAATTTTATTGCTTTAATATGTGTGGTTGTGATTGTGAAATTCTATCGTGATGTTTTTGGCCAATTGAGCAAAGTGGTTGAAAAGAAAAATGGAAGGCGTAATCAACTTTAATTTGTAGATAAGATTGATGTGCTTAGAGCGAATGGACTCAATTAGTTCGTTATTTAAAGAGAGGTGTTTTTTTTTTTTTTTTTTTTTGTTGAGTACCCTTACGCAAATTTTGGTCGCAATTCGGGAGAGAAATGGTCGGAAAACCAGAATATTAAATGCCGCCGAATCTAGCGGGACCGGCTAGAACTCGAAGTGCCAACAAAAGACTTTAGTATGAGAAGACCTTTATTTTAACTATTTGCAGACAAAATCTGGTGACAAGTATGTCGTGTTCGGTCCGATTCGCCCCTCCATGATCCGTCCACCCTAAACAGATTTAATGCCGGTGTGATGCTACATGACCAACCACATAGAAAATTCGTGCGAGCTGGACGTATGGATTTTTAGTTTTTACCCCATGCGCACTCAACGCGTACCTTAACAGTATAGTACAGTTCGCACTTTAAACCGCGTATACGTTAGTGAAATCGCACATGAACTATGGCGGAGGGATAACAAGTCAACCTCTAGTATTGTTTATTTCCTCGTCACAATCGGTCGGTTGGTTTATCTTTTCTCTCTTGACGCCTGTTTTTCTATTCGCAGAGCGTTCTGCCCATCGATGGGCTGCGCACAAAGTGTCCCAGGTGCATTCCATTTATTATGTTAAGCAAAGATGTTTTAGGATTTTCAGGAAAGAGTTCAGGAATTTCTGTTGTTAAAAAAAAAAATCTTAGCAGGATTTGTTCCTCTCTTGTTATGGGAGTTTGAAGCTGTGCTTCGAAACCCTCTATTGCTGTTGGTTTCCACCGTAGACACAAATGCTGATCTGAGATTGCTGTTTGACTCCTGGCAGCCAATGAGCGCTCTTCAAAAATCAGAGGCTTGGGAAAAGAGACAAGTTCAGGGCAGGATGTTAAAAACATCCGAGTGAAGGTAAGATCTGAGCACTCGATCATTATCTTTTTGACAGATTTTAGTTCAATATATTTATTGACTCTTCATTTTGCATCTCTCCTCCTTGTGATGTTCAATGCATTTTGCAAATTTATGTTTTGAAGTACTGTATTTGTAGTCGTCTGATGGTATGTGATGTTCGACGTAGTCTTGCTGATTATGCTTTTTGGTTCGTGATGTACCATCTGTATTGCAGCTTGTTCTGTTAGGCGATTCTGGAGTCGGCAAGAGCTGTATCGTGCTTCGATTTGTTCGTGGCCAGTTTGATGCAGCATCCAAAGTAAGTCCTCTGGCCTCAACACTCCACAAAAAATCCTCTATATCATTCGCTGTAATAAGTAAGGACGCAGTAGTAGTATTAACTGGAAATGATTACGTTTCATGGAAATCTAAACTGCCGATGCAAGCTATATTTGTCTGCCTATTTTCGTATTCATTATTTCCACGGTCTACAAAAGGTTGTCTGTAGCTCTCAGAAATAACAGCAACTATAATTTAGTATGATCCATACTATTATTGGTCGCCTTTGTCCTTCGAAAGAGGACTTATTCATGCCAAGGAAGATGTTGCTTCGGTTCAGATTTTGTTCATGCGACCTTTGTTCAAACAATGCATATAAACTTTTACTCTTAATTGATTTTTTAATAACCTATGCATGTCTGATCTGCAATGCTAGGGGTATTTGGTTGGCTGCCACATAAAGAAAGCAAGCAGCTAATTCAAAGAAGTGCGTATATTTTCAAGCCTTTGAATGTTATTTGTAGTTCAACTTTTGCAGTAGGTTGGGTTAATGACTAACGTTTAAATGTTCCATGCGATTTTTAATTTTCGCAACGTGTCTTCACATATCGTTCCACCACATCCCATCACTAATCTGGTGAGTATTTAGTGTGGAGAAGGAGAAAGTATAGTTTGCACTATTTCATGTACATAACTGGTCTACGCAGACATCTGCTGTATTTCTAGGGTTGAACAATGGGGCCGTGATAGTTGGTTTGAATTATGGTCAACCGTGCTCCTTTACTGAAGCATGAAATCAAGAGACATTTTTTCGTGGAGCTTATAATGGCAAAATTCAAATAGTTATCGCTGTACTTTTTTTTTTTTATATCTTAGCTCTCTTTTTCCTCTCTCCCCAACATTTATGCAAAACGTTTGCATATCATGCGACAGGTGTGGATGCATCATATCTCTAGTCTGTTAAATGTGATGAGCGGCTATGCAAGGATTTATTACAGTAGTAATATTTGAAATATTTGAGCGGTATTCATGTTCATTTGCCATCAGTGAGGCAATCTACTTAATTTCCTTATAAGTACTTTTACACAGGATTAGTTTGGAATAACCTGGTCCACTCCTTCGGGTGAATTGCAAGATTTGCACATATTTAAATCATATTTTGCGGCATGCATTTTTTGGCTAAAGAGCCAGTTTACTTTTCCCTTTTCATGGATGGATTAATGAGAGTGATTGGCAATCCAAGGTGGAAATAGTAAAGTGGAGGAGAGGGATGTGAAAGATGGATTTGAGGAATGGAATTATGTGAATCTGATCAACGCCTAAGGCAAAGCCTCATCATCTCAATGTTTTTCTTTGGGAACATGTGTTACATCACCGTCAAATTGTATCACCCATGACATCATCTGTGATGGTGGGCTGCCATTACGCAGTCAGTTTAACTTTTCAGGTCACATAGTTTAACTTTTCTGTTTACATAGCTTTATCAGACCTTTACTGTGTTGTTTTTGGCTGTGAAGACTGTACTCATGTATCATCCTCTTAAGGAGCTACCATCGTTTTTTCGAATATACTTCCACTGTTTGACTGGATATGAACTTTCGCAGCATCAGAGAACAGAGTTGGTGTCTTAATAGAGTGAATGCTTATTTTCCCCTGTAGGTAACTGTAGGAGCATCGTTTTTGGCCCAAACAGTGGCACTGGAGGATTCTACCACTGTCAAATTTGAGATGTGGGACACAGCTGGGCAAGAAAGGTGGGGCCAGTTGGTTTCAATATAACAAATGTTCTGTACATTACTCGTACTTATCTTGCATGATCAAGTGTACCGATTTCTGGTTATTGTTTTGGTTCGGTGTGTGATATACGTTATTTGATGTGAATAAAAGCCGCACCTTGTATCCTGTCAAATATTTGCCACACTTCTCCCTGTAATTAGTTTTAGCCGTATCGATGTTTAGGTATCAATTTTTTTAGGCATATGCATAATTTAGTGTGGAGTATAGAAAGTGTTTAAAAAAAACACTTTGGACAATGAGCATCCTTTTCTTTATGTTCTTGAATGGTTACGGCCTCGTTCAATTTTCCATTGCATTAGTTTTTCCGGGCCTTCTTCAATTGGGAAATTTATATGTATGATGTCCAATACTTCCTATTCTAACACAAAGAAACCTCATGTCCTATATTGGTATTTCCCCTTTTTTGTGCAAGCAAACATGACTCAAAGTCAGTGAACTCAGAATAAAATGTTAAAGTGCTTCTCAATAAGAGGAATGCATGGTAACCGGTACATTGTACCAAATTTCTATTTAATAAAGGCAGTATCTGACAACTGACGAAGTTGTGAAGGAAACGACACCGATTCTGACAATATTGTTGTCACAGTAGTTCGGATTTAGGGTCAACCTCGTAATACAATGCTTGCAAATTGCTTACACTAATATACATTTTCGAGGCTAGAGTTTCATTTTTCTGGATAAGTGTCAACCACTTTCATTTCGACAAGTCATGCGGAACTAAATTAAGGTATAAAAGAGGACCCAGAATGTCAGCCTTATGAGCTATAAGACACTTCGCTAACCTATGGAAGAACACTATATTGTATAATTGTAAGAAACGAAAAAACACAAAAACATATAAATCAAAAACGAAAAACATTAAAAGGAAGGTCTTTCTTGACAGGTATATGGCGTTGGCCCCCCTTTATTACCGTGGGGCAGCAGCAGCAGTTGTTGTGTATGACATCACCAATGCAGACTCTTTTCAGAAGGCTAAGTTCTGGGTTAAGGTAGCCTCGCATTTGTCTCTCTCTCCCTCTCCTCCTTGAAGAATTCCTTTTGTTCCCTCTGCCTTCGTCCTTTTCGCTCTCTTCTCTCCTTTGTCCTGTCCTTATCTTTATGCCAAACCCTCTTATCTCTCTCCAACTCATTGTTCTTCTTCTCTCCCTCTCTCTCCTTTTCTTAGCGTGGTGGACTATGGTGGCAACCGTCATGCATACATTCTCTCCCTTCACTTCTATCTCCCTGCTCTACACCAAATCAGCAACAGAACAAAGCACGAGAAAGAATTGGGAAACGGAAAGAATATGAAGGAAAGATCGGTTACATAACTAACCATCTGTTGTATGGAGAAAACTATAATGTATATTAGCAGAATACATAAATGCATTTCACTAATGTCCACAAATGCATATATATATACACACATATATATTTATTGCTAAGTATACCCATTCATTTGTCCTTTCCCAATTCTATCTTGTTTTCCATTTTTCCCAGGAACTCCAAAAGCATGGGACAAGCAATATGGTAATGGCTCTTGTTGGGAACAAATGCGACTTATCGGAAAGAAGAGAAATTACGCAGGAGGTTTGTGCCGCCTCCTTGTTGTGTGAAGCTCGTTATGCACCTTTCTTTGTGGATCTTTCTATTGTTTAGATTCTTGCATATGAATCACTGGACTTTTGACTAGAATTATGGTCTTTTGACATCACCAGAATCCAATGTGTAGTCTTTTCCAGAAACTTTGCCCTTTTTTTAGCCTGTGGTTATATTGACCTATTTGGAGCATACCAAAAATTCCAGCAGTACTGTTAGTCTGTCAGCTGTATTTGTAGTTGACCTGTGTGCTTTTTCACTTCTTGAAAAGAATGAGTGTGGTTTGTGGTACCTATGACAGAGATTAGTAGCGCCTAAAATGTTCATAAAGACATCTGTTTTTTGTGAATTCTGTGATTAGAGTGTTATGTGTAATTTCTCAAGTTTCTGTTTTGTTTAACATGTGATTTGTTCATTGGATGTTCTGTTGCGAATGTGAGGAATGTTTTTACATCCTTTTCCTTTGTTTCTGTATTTTTGTAACTTTCACAGTAGGTGATTCAAGTTTTTGTTTCTGTTGCCTTGCATATTCTTTCTCCACCTTTCCCTCCCCCTCCCATTGTGATGTGTTGCTTTTCTGTCGTCGCTGCAGACGGCGGAAGAGTACGCGGAAACAAACGGAATGTTCTTTACGGAAACGTCCGCAAAAACGGCCGATAATGTGAACGAGCTTTTTGAGGTATGGCACAAAGGAAAGTTTTTTTGCCCAATTCTAAAAAGACAAAACTTTCTTTCTTTCTTCCTTCACTTTCTTCCTTCTTTCCTTCCTTCCTTCCTTCCTTCCTTCCTTCCTTCCTTCCTTCCTTCCATCCTTCCTCCCTCGCTCCTCCCTCCATCCTCTCCCTCATCCATCCTCATCTATGTCATGTTCTCCCTCTCCTCACCCTCTAAATCTCCCTCTCCCTCTCCCTCTCCCTCTCCTCTCTCCCTCTCCTCTCCCTCTCCTACTCCCTCACCTCTCCCTCTCCCTCTCCCCTCCTCCCTCTCCTCTCTCCTCTCCACCTCTCCTGGTGGTTCCTGGTGTCTGATGGTGAGTTTTGTAATTTCAGGAAATTGCGAAAAGACTTCCGAGAGGAAGACCTCAGGTTACACCATTGAGACCGTGACACGTCTAACTGAAGAACTGCTGTATGTAGAACTGAGATACAAGTGTATATATGGAGCTCAGCAATCGCTATTCAAAAAATAGGACCCGTTGTTGATGACGGTAGCTTTGTATAATGCACAATTGAGTTGAAGAGTTCAACGGGGGGTCGGCAGTCTATAATGGATTTTGTAGCTTGTTCTGGTCACAGTTTCTTGGGAGAATAGTTGTCTTTTTGTTTCTATGTTTCCGTGTGACAGCTGCAGTTGGGAGTCTGCAGTTGGTTTTCCATAGATGCAAAATGGCAGTGTTTAGCTTTGCCCAATAGTTAGTAGCAATCTGATCACTTTACCCAACGGCTAGTAGGCACAGTTCAGTTTTACTGTTTCAACTCATCACTGTAATCCTCACCTCATTCTACTGTCATTGTAATCACTCAATGTGGGAACTTGATGAGACCAGCTTTTTACACATGCAGTCAAGCGTCCCTGACAGGCCTCGTTTTGCAGAACAAATCGGAAGCTGATGCCTTATGAAGTGGTTTTCAGCTGTTTCTGTCACGTTCTTTGGAGTTGATGTCTTAGTTTTAACAGCTTCATTGGTCGGTCAGAATCTACTAGAGAAGGCTATCTGTGACTGTGTTATAACAATCTGCGCAAATGTTGGAGAGTTAAGGATGAAGGGTGAACTCCATATAAGCTGAAAAGGAATTCAGATTCCCATGGTTACATTTTGCAGGAACCACATGGAGCAGTCAACCTTCATCTGTTTGAGGCAAGAAGTTTGAGATGCTTATCAGCAGGGAGTATAAAATTTATATCTGAATATATTGTTGGTGGTAGGCTTTATTTAGAAAGCACGATGGTATACTGCCAGAGTACACTGGAACTAAAAAACCAGGAAGGAAAGGCTAAAATGAAGTGGATAGGCTAAATGTGGTTGGAGGCAAACTGAAAGGAAAAATCGGTGAACATGTGTATACGAGCAAGCCAAAAAAAGAACTGAATGGCACAACAAGCACAAACACAACAAGAAAAATAGTGTACCCGAAACAAAAATTACTCAACAAGAAATCATCATTGCTAAGAAACTTGGGAAAGGAACTCCACAACACGCTGAGGGAGTCAATGATCCATGACAGCAGTAGTCCATGAAGGGGCGCAGAAGCGTGCACTTCCTGTAAAGCCACTGACAAATCTTGACAAATAACTAGAAGTAAGGACAGAAGCAAGAGGGCTTCCAACGCCGGTCCTCTTGAAAGGACGTTGATCACACACGAGGAGCTCATCCAAAGCAACCCCCAATCAACTAGACATCTCGACTGCCGTCGGAATAAAATCGTCCATAACATGGTGGCTTGTACAACCACCCTCACTCTTAGCAATGTAACACGCTGCTAAGCTAACATGTGGAGCCACCTGTTGAACGATTGTAACCGAGGCTCGCGGTTTGCCAAAACAATGTCACCAAAAATGTGACCATCACCATTGGGCAAAACAATATGAAACCGCCGCGATGGACCAGCAGACAGAGGTGGGCACAACGGTTGGCTATTGTAATGTTTTATGCTATATGGTGATTTAAAAGGGACTGGAAAAGCCGTGTGGTATCAATTGGACACAATGTTATGTAATATACTCTTGGCTGGGCTGTTTCGACCATAAGAGTTAACACTTATTTTTAGTGTTGCTTATTTAACCTATTTGCATTCGCTTTTAAGTGGTTCGATATCTCATGCAAATTCGACTATACACTGGTATCTGTTTTTGAGGTTGTTTCATTCGCGATATTCTCATTTTCGTGGTAAAAGTGAAGTGAGCAGCTTGAAAGAAATAAACAAAATCCGGTCGCCCATCCTAGGTCAACTCACTCAATTATAGTTTTGCGTATCGTGGGTCTCCGTGCGATATTCGATACGGGCGGCACCAGGCAAATGCGATACGGCGTACGAGGATCCCAGTGCTACGCTCCCGGCGACGGCAATGCCGGCAGACTCCAGATATCTATTTCCAGGTGCGGAATCAAGTGAATGGAATCCGACAATTTCATCGCGTTTGAAACATTGTCGGTACTAGGTCAAATTTTGTCGCATGTTTGTCAGTCAGCGCCTCTGTCTTTAATAGTATGGATCTTGGATCTGCCACCTTTTCACACGTCTACTGTATTCGGAAGTAGCGTGGATGATCCTGGCCGTCTATTCATATCTCATTTGCACCTGCTAGCTGTCTTCGGGTGCTTCATCAAGGCGTTAATCAAATGTCGGTGCAAGCTACGCCGAAAGGGTTGGAAACAGTAAGAAATGAGATTAGCGTACGGTCTTTTTATCTACCGTACACTGACCTAGCCAGACTAAATTAGATTGTCAATTTCCGAACTCCTGGAGGTAGAATTCAAGGACATGCCTATTTAGCATCTTTCAAATAAGTGGCTTTCGCGCATCCACGTCGACATCTGTTTCTTATCGGTTCTGGTTCGGACCATTCTATTTCGGAACAAAGTGAATCCATACTACTACTTAGCTGCTAGGGAACTCTGTACGACAGGATAACCTGTACGTCCCTGTGCGCCCCAGGAACAGGGAGGGAAGCGTACTTTCAGGTGTTGAGCCACAGATATTCTCATGTACTCTTCTGTGGTCTATGCTAAGCTTCAACTTGAGTTTACAACGGTACTATCTCCCTCTCCCTCCCACTCATACGGCTCGTAGCGTCTCTTCACTCATATCCCTTTTCACGTAGAATGCTTGCCTCTGCCCTTCTTACACGTACGCTTAAGCAATAATAAGGTCAGTTTGACTCGTGGCATCACAAGATTCTACACAGTGAAGAGAACAAAAGCTCTTGTTTCAATGGCTGCCATTGTTGAAAAAGCTTCTCTCGCCGCAGGGGAAATTCTTGACAAGATTCCTGCAATGTATTTACAAAACCCTAGAAGGCTTCTTTCAGAGGACTTGTCTCTGCAATTTGGAAACAAGAAAAGTCTTCACATGGCTTTAAAAGCTGTTTTTGAGTCGACATTCGTCCGAATTGAAAATTCGCCATATTCCATTGACTTCAAAACAGCCAGTAAGTCCTTTCCATTTCATTTTCTAAGAGTCCGTTGAGTATTTAGTTTTCTGAATTCATATGAAACTTGAAGCTTACTTGCATCATGAAATAGGTTATTTCTTACTTACAGCAACGCCAAAACTTTTAAGTAAAAGCAACTTTTTGATGGTTACAGGAGCTCCGGAAACCCAAAGTATTTTTTAAGAGACAACCAATCATATAGTTACCAACAAACTTAGGTGAAAACAGTTTGGCAAGTTTCTAATTTTGAAGCCATATGTCACCTTGGATTCCGAATGACAAATGCTATCATCTGCAGCCTCATTTTTTGGAATATCATTTAACTTCTTAAAAATTTTCTGCATTCAAACCTTTTAGAACATGTTAAAAATCTACTACAGTGCACTGCTTACAATAATGTTATATTCATAATCAGCTTTGACTTCAATCGTCGATTCGCATGCTACATTTTCTGTGTATATTTACTTAGTGTGGGGCGTGTTCCATGGCAGTTCGAGACCCACATGTTTTGGCCATAGCCGGGGCCATGTCTGCCGTCCTTGTTATGCTGGTGGGACTTGTGTTCTGTTGTTTCTCTCGAAGGACTCGGGTCCAGCCGGAGAGGCTCACAAAATTGGACAAGGGAAAAGAAAAAGTTTTATCTCCTCCTACAATCGATTTAAGCTGTAAGCATGTCACACTTCTCTTTCCACTTGACCCTTCGGAAAGCATTTCCTTTCAACTTAAAACGACTTGCCGTTGAAGATGTTTTCCTCGTGTATTTGCTTTGACAATTTAGTCATGAAAGAAAATTGATTACAGGTGCAAGAAAGAATATACCCGTGAATGAGAAAGATATTTGTTTGTTTAAACAATTTAAACTCTTTGTTTAATGCAGTTTCTAAAAGGCACCAAGGAGCAATGAGCACAGATATCAAGTTTCACACGCCAATCCATTTTGTCAGATTTATAAATCGATCGGAGATCCTCCGGGCTTCTGACAACTTCTCAGATAGAAAGGTAATAGGCAAGGGCAGTTTTGGAACAGTGTACAAAGGAAATGGTCCAGGTGGCAGCTTGTGGGCCATCAAGAGAGCACACCGACTAGGGAGGGGAAGCACCACTGAGTTCCAAAGCGAGGTAACCATTCTAAACCATAAAAACTAACAACAATCTTTGCATAAACCTTTCCTTTGTTCATCTGCTTGCCATGTTGAGGCTCGCTGTAATTTATGGTATGGTTTATAATATGTTTTTGAATTCCTAATTAATGTTTAAAACAAAGTCTTGGAGCTCTAACAGATCGCCCGGAATACAATTGGACCAATGGCATGGAATGCAGGTTGATATAATCTCCCGAGTGAGTCACAGGAACCTTACTGGCTTACTAGGCTACTGCACAGAAGCTGGAGAAAAGATTCTGGTGTACGAATATGTCACCAACGGCACTCTACGACAGCATCTGGATGTGGACGAAAGTAGGTCAAGTCAACTCTCACATGGTGTCAGAAAATATGTTTTTTTCTTTGTTTATATAACACTTCTCCTAGCTTGGGAGTAATCTTCTGCCTCTTTTCTGCACATAGGCATTCAGGGATTGATATCCTGGCCAATCCACCAGGTTGAGATTTTTATTTATTCTTGTTTGTAATGTCACTAGAGGTCGCCGTTTTTCACATAAATTCTCATTCATCGTTTGGTCTTTTGAACCGCTGCGACTTTGACAGAAATCTGCCATGCACCGCTCGACTTCAAAGAGAGACTTGACATCGCCCTGGGAGTGGCTCGAGGCCTCCATTACCTTCACACGTGTGCAAAAGAACCTATGTGTCATCGCAACGTGAAGTCTGACAAGATTCTGTTGGATGGCAGCAAGCAGCCAAAGCTTTCAGATTTTGGCCTCCGAACCCTAACATCTGATGACGAGCCGGCCTCTAAGAATGAAGGCTACATGGATCCTGACTATGTCCAAACAGGCGTTTGGACTGTCCAAAGTGATGTCTACAGGTACAAGATCATCTCACTTTTTATGCCTTTCCTTTTTGAATGTAAAAAGTTGAAAGTTTGGTTCCTTGCTGTTTGTCGGAATATCTGCCATTTCTCTCCATTTGCTGTTCCTCTTTCTCACTCACGATCTTCAAAGACTATGTTGAATAATTTCTCGAAGCACTTGCCTGGAAATTTCTGCAAACATTTTTGTTAGCTGTTCGAAAGTAATATTGGTGGAGAAAGTGTGTTTTGAAAGTTATTAACTGGTTCTGTCTTCATTGCAGATACGGAATTGTGTTGTTTGAGATCATTACTGGACAACAACCAATTGTGCAAAGGGGAGAAGACAGAATACCTCTTGTAAAATGGGTAAGATGCTTGTTTTACCAAAACAATTGGACGAAAGAAAGAATTTGCAAGGTTCAAATATATGACGCTTAACTTGCAGTTTTTATTTGGCACTTTCGTATCCTGAGTTTTCTTTAAGATTTTATCAAAGTATACTTCACAAAAGCAGAAGTTACTGCTCTGGTTGAATTTTGGTTAAGTTTTTCAACTACCTCCTAGCAGCATGTTTTTGATGCAGAGCGTCACATTCTATAAACCTTCAGCAGTTTAAACTCCGAAAGGTTTTCAAATCAAGGAACTAAACATCTAAACACACCAAATGTTTTACAAATTAACGCAAACAACTGCATTCTTCCACAACAAACGTCGCAGAAAACTGTATATTTACACTCCGGAACTCATCTCTCCTCTCTCTCCTCTCTCTCTTCCCCTCATGTTACTTTGCAGGCAAATGAAAAGATATACGCTCAGCAGATGGACCTCCTATTCGACCCTAACATGGAATCCTCCTTCTCCCAAGACTTCATGTCTCGGTTGGCGCGATTGGCTCGAAAGTGTACCTTCAGAAATCCGCCGGAGCGGCCGGCTATGTACGAAGTGGTGCACGAGCTGGAGGACGTGTCGGCTGAGTTCGCCGTCGAAACAGAACAAGCGGCTATATGGGACGCAGAGTTGCCGGACGACAGCAACATGACGCCTATTCCCGGACTTTCTTTCCCGTGGCCGTCACCGCCCATTCTCGGCTTCCCGGGCGAAACTCCGATGTCGACGGACGGCGCGGGGCAAAACTTCCGCTGGCCGTCGCCGCCGCTCCTGGAGCTGCCCAAAGGCCCCGCGTCCAAATATCCGGCGACGACGAAAGCCTCGACCACAATCACCTCTCCGATTTAATGCGATCTGTTCAACAATTTAACGTTGTAGTGCGAACTAAGGAACAATTGAACTTTTTAATGCGAGCTGCTGAACAATTTGTATACGATTGCAGCCGCAAAAGCAGGCAAAACGATGGAACATGCAACCCGTTTAAGGGGACGAACCGAAACGAACGGTCCTAGCGCTCCCTTTCTTATATTTTGATTGACTGATTTCAGTTCGAATATTCAAAATTCGAACTAGAGTGTAGGGCAGTGTTGATCTTAACAGAATGGGACATTCTAATTGTGCTAAGGTGAACCACTGCACCCGAGAACAAGCGCATTATTTTGTCACAAAAATGTATAACTCGTCCATTTCTAGTGCCAAAGTGTAGATGTAAAACAAAATAAATACCCAAGGTTAATCTCACGCCAATTTAGACTTTTCTTGTGCTCAGAGCTAGAGTAGGCTTTCTAGCGGGATCCAACTTGTACCAATGTCAATCTCTTAAAATCTGTTTTTGTTCAATAAATCCTTATTTTAACGAGATGGATCCCATTTACCATACGTAACTGACAAAATGTTAGTGTTCATACATATGTATTAGTTATCTTTGAGCTAACCATGTAACTTGTGGTCATTTGCAGTACCTGCAATTTTAATCTCTTTTGTGGACTTGGCGATGTTCTCTCTGAGTGATATGTGAGGTTTCTTATTATCCACTCTTTTTGTCATCATGTTTCTCGGCTTATGCATCAAGGTTTGCATTCTCGTGAACACAATCCTGGTGAGCTTCGATTGTGTCCCTTTGGTTCCTAGGTGTTAAACAAGTGACCTAAAAGATATTGCTGAACTACAAAGCCAATATAATA
Organism: Zygnema cylindricum; assembly: GCA_037447655.1. Classification (NCBI taxonomy): domain Eukaryota; kingdom Viridiplantae; phylum Streptophyta; class Zygnematophyceae; order Zygnematales; family Zygnemataceae; genus Zygnema; species Zygnema cylindricum. The sequence continues at coordinate 63,768 of JBBHKE010003114.1, read as the reverse complement.
TAGTGTAAAATAACCAAGTTAAAAAGTATGCCTTAAATAATTTAAAAATTTTTAGCTCCGTGCCACGCTCGTGTGGCAGCATTCCATTTGATCTAAGTTACTTTTTAATGCAGTTCTTCAAATTGAAAGGGCGTTATGAAGCAGAATTCGCCAAAAAATCTTATCTCGACAACATGTGGAATGAACCTCTGCTTTGTATTTGTTGATCACCTTTTCACTTGGAGAGAGTACTAATGGCTCAGTGAGTTATGTATAACTGTTCTTGACTCATAAGGAAAGCTCAGTTGCACGTTTCATTTAAGGTTGGTCATGTCTACGCTTCTGCTGTGCACAACTCCACGCATTGGTGGAAGGAAGCCCCTTGAGTCTTAAAGTAGACAGCTTCTGTACTTCGTAGCTGCAAATTCGACACCCCTTTCAAATGAGATCCGAACATCGCCACCCTATCGCAGCATCGCCTCCCCATTGGGGCATCGCATCCATGTCGGAGCGGTGCGCATCGAGAGCAAGATCTTCACTTTGCAATCGAAACCGTCGGATTTCTACTCCAACAAGTGTGCACTAGGAAATGTTTTTTACGTAGCGAAAAAAAAGCCTTGGTGCTAATAGCGATAAACGGTACAGTACTCCACTAAAATGTACAATTGTCAGACGATAGAATGAATGTACGGCCATAAATTTTCAATCGGAATTGGCCTTCAGAAGGTCCTATTTGGACCAGAAGATAGGCTGACCGACAAATCTAAATTTTAAAACTGCGGAAAACGACAAATTTGTAACGAACAGGAAATGCTCTCCCGTCTCCAGCTTCTCCTTTTCTAAATAGATTCTGCTTATCCTTGTTTTTCTTTTGAGAAAATGGGTATCATTCTTTCATCCCTCTTTGTCTTTTTTTTTTTTTTTTTCTTTTTTCCTTCTTCATCGTTTTCTCCCGAATGAAGCACATTCTTCTCCCTAATATAATAAACAAATAAATGTGTAAATAACCTCCATTTCCCGTGCAGCAATGGCCGTTTCAACGTCCTTCCATCAGGGGAGCTAATCGCACGTGTGAAGCCGTTCTGTTTTTTGTTTGTTTATTAATTTTAGATGAAATGTAAGCCTTTTTTCTTGAAAGGAGGTAGGATAAAAAAAACAAATATTCGTATATTCTTTGGGTCATTGAGAACTCTTTTGTCGTTTTCCATGTTTATTTTGTTTCTGATAAAAAACGATGAGTTCTCCTCTATTTTTTAGGGTTAACATAGGAGCTTTTTTTTTTCTCCACCAACCATCATGTAGGCGACATCAAAATCCGCCACGTGGCAGTTTTTGATTCCGAGAGGCTGCTCAATTCGTCTCCCTTTCTGTCTCCCTCACCCTTATCTCTCTCTCTCTCTCTCTCTCTTTCTCTCTCTCCTTGTCCCTATCCATATCGTTGCTGGGCTTCCATATCGTCGTATGGCATCCATATCGTAGCATGGCATCCATATCGCAGCAAGGCGATCATATCGGTACACGGCATTCATATCGTAGCATGACATCAATATCGATGACTGGCATTCATATCGTAGCATGACATCAATATCGATGACTTGCATTCATATCGTAGCACGGTTCCATATTGTGGTATGTCATCCATATCGAAGCATGGCATCCATATCGTAGCGTGGCGTTCATATAAGTGCACGACTGTCATATCGGTTTATGGCGATCATATGATAGCATGACATCTATATCGGTGCACGGTATTCATATCGTGACATGGCATCCATATCGTAGCATGGCGTTCATATCGGTGCACGACATTCATATCGTAGCATGGCATCCATATCGCAGCATGGCGTTCATATCGGTGCACGACATCCAAATCGTATCATAGAATTCAAATCGGCGCATGCATTCATATCGATGAACAACATCCGTATCGCAGCATGGCGTTCATATCGCAGCATGGATATCATATCGGTACACGGCATTCATATCGGTACACGGCATTCATATCGTAGCAAGTCATCCATATCGCAGCATGGCATCCATATCGCAGCATGGTATCCATATCGCAGCGTGGCATCCATATCGCATCGAGGCGTTCTTATCGCAGCATGGCATCCATATCGCAGCATGGATTTCATATCGGTGCACGACATTCATATCATAGCACGGCATCCATATAGCATCATGGCCAGAATTGCAGTTTCATACCTAGAAAATAGTAAAATAACCTTTAATTTCTACACAATGATCTCTCTTGTTTGTATATGGAGATGAAGAGTGCCGGGTGGACAGGTACAATGAAGTCGAAGGTCAACACCCTCATCATGAAATTGCCTGATGAGTATGAGAACATAGTGTACGGAGTACAAGAAATGGATGACAGCTCTTGGAAGTGGAATACACTGGTCCGGATGATACTTATGCAGGAGAGAACACTAATGAGATTCGGAGAGGAGGAAAAAGCATTCAAGCTCTAGCTGCAGAAGCGGACCGGTGGGGGAAGGATTCGAGGAAGCCTTACAACAGCTTCGAAAGAGAGAAAGATAAATCTGGAGGACCGAGGCTCCCAAAGGGTCCTTGTCATTTTTGCAAAAAGCCGGACACTTCATAGCGGATTCTACCAAACTGTCAAAGCTGAGGCTCCAAGAAAACCGTGGAGGTAGTTTTTCCGGAGGGAAGAAGAAGGCACTTGTGGTTGAACAAGTGAAAGGGGAGATCGAGGAGGACGAGTCCTCTGAGGAGGAGGATGGGGAGCTTCTTCTTGACGAGAATCTGGAGGAGAACGAGATCCCTCGGAAACAGAAGTGTCCTCTTGGAGCCATTCGAGAAGCTCCACAAGAAGGATGGATCATCGATTTAGGTGCATCCATGCATATGTGTCGTGACAAGCACCTCTTTACCAAACTAAGAAGGATCTCTACTATAGAGATAAAGTATGGGGAAGGGAGAGTAGTAACTAAAAATCTAGTGGGGTCTGTAGATCTAAAAGTCTTAGTGAAGGGTAAGACTTCTATACTCACCTTCTCAGATGTACTATACATTCCTCAGCTGAGCAAAAATCATGTCTCTACTTCGGTGTTAAATGATAAGGAAATTGATACATTTACTAGAAAGCGAGCCTTTACAACTAAAAATGGGGATGAAGTCTACTTCACAGCAGATAAGGGTAGCCAAGGAATGTTTACGCTTAACCTGAGTAATGAAAAGAAGAATGCTTACTATGTCGGTGTCCCAATTTTGATGATTTGGCATAAGCGGTTGGGGCATGTGCACTTTGATAGGATGAGGGAAATGAAGAAGCTTGGTGTAGTAAAAGGTGTTGGATTGGCACGTGAAGCCGGTCCAATACAGGGTAGAATATGGAAATATCCTTACTCGAGCTGCCCGTAATAAATGGGTACGGACCCGCCAGTCTCAACATCGAGTTGGTGGCACAGTGGTAGTGCGTTCGCAGCTGAAGTGAAAGGTCCCAGGTTCGAACTGTGGCTGTATCATTCGTAAGAAGAAAAGTAATGAGTCCAATTCGCATTTGTAAGGAACCGATGGGAATAGACGACACTTCATCTGAAGTAGGGGTAAAAATCAACATTTCCGAGCGAAAGATCATTTACATAGTTAAAGGAA
>JBBHKE010003114.1:0-60158 GCA_037447655.1 Zygnema cylindricum | reverse complement strand
TTTGTCTTTTTTTTTTTTTTTTTCTTTTTTCCTTCTTCATCGTTTTCTCCGAATGAACCACATTCTTCTCCCTAATATAATAAACAAATAAATGTGTAAATAACCTCCATTTCCCGTGCAGCAATGGTCGTTTCAACGTCCTTCCATCAGGGGGGCTAATCGCACGTGTGAAGCCATTCTGTTTTTAGTTTGTTTATTATTTTTAGATGAAATGTAAGCCTTTTTCTTGAAAGGAGGTAGGATAAAAATTTCAATTATTCGTAAATTCTTCTGGGTCATTGAGAACTCATTTGTCGTTTTCCATGTTTATTTTGTTTCTGATCAAAAATGATGAGTTCTACTCTATTCTTTAGGGTTACCATAGGACCTTTATTTTTTCTCCACCGACCATCGTGGCAGTTTCTGATTCCGAGAGGCTTCTCAATTCATCTCCCTTTCTATCTCCCTCCCTCTTATCTCTATCTCCCTCTCTCTCTCTCTCCTTGTCCCCTATCCATATCGCAGCACGGCATCCATATCGTAGCATGGCATCCATATCACAGCATGGATGTCATATCGGGTCATGCATTCATATCGATGAACGGCATTCATATCGTAGCACGGAGTTCATATCGGTGCGCGGCATCCATGTCGTTGCATGGATTTCATATCGGTGCATGCATTCATATCAATGAACGGGCATCCATATCGCAACATGGCATCCATATCGCAGCATGGCGTTCATATCGGTGCACGACATCCATATCGTAGAATGGCATCCATATCGCAGCATGGCGTTCATATCGGTGTACAACATCCATATCGTAGCATGGCATCCATTTCATAGCATAGATTTCATATCGGTGCATGCATTCATATCGCTGAACGGCATTCATATCGTAGCACGGAGTTCATATCGGTGCGCGGCATCCATGTCGTTGCATGGCATCCATATCGCAGCATGGCGTTCATATCGGTGCACGACATCCATATCACAGCACGGATTTCATATCGGTGCTTGCATTCATATCGATAAACGACATTCATATCGTAGCACAACATCCATATCGCAGCATGGCGTTCATATAGGTTCTTTGGCAGATGAGTTGCTATCAGCAGCAAAATCCGCAGGTGAAAACTGTGGAGAATGCCTCTCGTGGAGGAGTAAGTGTTTTTTTTTTTTTGAGGCATTTTCTTTTCAGTTATTTCGGATATTTTTTTCTCTACTTATTTTAGACATGTTGTCCTCTAGTTCATGGGCCTCCTGCGGAGGAGAAAGTTTACCCATATATTTTCTCCTGGTTTTTTTTCATTATTTTTCTCTGTCGGGTTTATGGCGGCTTGTCTTTATCTGACTTTTGAGTAACTTTAACTTCGGCAAAAAGTTGCAAGATCAGATGGGTGATATTGTAAAGGAGGGTTGTCCAGAAATTTTTGGTAAGCATTTTGTCAACTGATATCTGACATTTTAGCAACACGGATGGTTGGGAACAGATACAAAGAAGCTTTAAAAAGCCCTATTGCCGGTCTCGTTAATACAGGAGGGAGACCTGGAGGCTCCATCAAGGCTGCCCTGTTTCTCTAAGAGGTGTGCAATTCTGAAATTTAGGCGATTTATTCACTGTGGAAACCTGGTCTCTCATTTACCTGAAAGCTTGAGTATAGATGGTGACTTCTTCATTCATTGTGACAACCACGTTGTACATTCACTTGAAATCTCAACTATAGAGATGAGTTGTTCATTCACTGCATAAACCAGGTTTCACATTGATCTGGGAGATTTAGTGTGGATATATGACGCAAATGTATCTTCCAAGTGCGATTCTTTGGCTCATGTTTAATATGTCTTTTGATCACTTTTGTCAGTCAAGATGCTCGAATTGACAAGTGTAAAAAGGAATGTAACTCGTCAGTGTTTAAAGGAAGATGTGGGGAGGGAATGAGGGGTCGCAGTTTGTGGAAGATGGTGTGGATTGGGCACACATGGACATCGCAGGTCCGGCATTCGATGAGAAGAAGGGTCTGGCTACAGGCTATGGAGTAGGAACAATTGTTAACTGCATCAGACAACATGAGAGCATAGGAGCCTCATCGTGATGGGTGGAGGGTTCTAGAACTAGTTGCATTGCATAGCTTCACCATTAGCACCTAGCTGTTTGTATTCGACAACCCAACCTATGGCACATTTTCAAACGTAAAACTCTTCGCGATGCAATGGCATCCATATCGCAGCATGGCGTTCTTATCGGTGCACGACATCCATATCACAACATGGATTTCATATCGGGTCATGCATTCATATCGATGAACGACATTCATATCGTAGCACAACATCCATATCGCAGCATGGCGTTCATATCGGGGCACGGCATCCATATCGTAGAATGGCATCCATATCGTAGAATGGCATCCATATCGGTGCATGGCGTTCATATTGGTGCATGGCATTCTTATCGACCAAGCGTTTGTAAAGGAGCAGGTGTCTATATCGTATCATGGCATCCATATGGTATAGTACTGTAGCCAGGTAGTCGAAAGAAAAACCGTCCAAAACATGTAGTGAAAAATTTAGATTTGCGAGAAAAAAAACATTAACCTAAGAGTTTAAACATTAATATAAGAGTTACACGCAAAATTATAATGGTTAAGACTAAGAGTTACACGCAAAGGGAGATGTACCACTACATCGCTCATTGTTATTAGTGTTAATAAGTCGCTACTATTTATAGTATTCACTGTTTAAAGGTGTGGATTACAACCTGCCACGTCTCCTTGTATTAAATAGTGTTATTAATCATAATTTTTCATTAACAGTAATAGATGCTTAACGCTAATAACAATGAGCGTTGTAATTTTGTACTTTTTCGGTTACGGGCGAGTACGGTTAGTCGCGAGAAATCGAGTTTCGGTTAACTTTTGTTTTCGTAAACGCCGGTCGGTTAACGCTTAACAACTTTGGAGCGTGACATAACCCGGTCGGGCGTCGGTTACTCAGATTTTGAAAAAAAAAAAACTGTCGGTTTTGGTTATGTAAAATTTTGACTTTTGCGACCTCTGACTGTAGCATCGTATCCATATCGATGCACGGTGTGCGTATCGACACATGGCATCCACAACGATTCTTGGTATCGCTACCAGTGCTTTGAATCCATATCGATGCATGGCATCCATATCGGAGCATCGCATCCATATCCTGCTTGGCATCCATATCGTAGCATGGCATCCATAATGAACGGCATCCATATCGTAGCACGGCATCCATAACGTACTCTCGCATCCATATCATAATATCGTAACCATATTGTGCATGGCATCAATATCGATGCATGGCATCTATGTCGGATCATGGTATCGATATCATAGCAGCTCATCCATATTGTTGCATCACATCCATCTCGTAGCATCGCATCCATATCGTAGTATCGCGTCCATATTGATGCATGGCAGCCATATCGGTTCACATGCCATATCGGGGATTGGCATTCAACGCAGCCATACCGTGGCATCTCACATCTATATCGATACATCGCTGTCATATCGCTGCAGCACAGCCATCTTAGCATCTCAGTCATATCGGTGTATAGCATCCATATCGCTGTATCTTACATCTCCCTTTACTGCCTACTTATCAGAAATTGCACCTTTATTAGTACATCGCATTTATATCGGCGAACCTACTAAACCAAGACCAATAAGAAATGTCCGTGGACCAGTCGATAATACGGTTGTCCAACAATCGAGAACTTGTTCTTCTAGCTTTAGACAGAGAAAGGCAGTCCAGTTCGAGATGGACGGGTTTTCAATGGCAACTAAGTGGCCAAAAGGTCTGTTAAACTTTAACAAAGCTCTAACAAGTACTAGGTAGCCTGAGGAGAATTTTGCTCACATGAATAAAAATCCTGCCATCATCAGGAGATGATGATCTTGAAATTATCATTTTAACCTGATGTCTACATTTTGCAATTGGCATGCATGCTGAAAAACATTTTCAAAAGAAGAAAAATACATATTGCAAAACTTGCAATGAAAAACCATCCGAGTACAAAGGGGAAAGAAAAAATGAAAAAAGCATTTCAAGACTACAAAACAAACATGTTAATGGATTTGCCAACAAACCCACACAGTTGATAAAAGAAGGAGAAGTTGACAGAACAGAGGATACGACAACAAAAGGGGCTTAACAGGATTCAAGAATACAAATCCATATTCTTCAACTTTGCCATGTTCTAAGAAAAATTCAAACAAAAAAAGACATTGTAGACCAAAAATTTGATCCAAAACCTCGCACTTTACAAGAGACATTATGACATCGCAGGCCACCTTAAACCTGCACCAGAAAATGCCTTGGGGTGCTTATGCAGTCTCCAAACCGCTCTCTACCATGCACACTACGAGCTTGAAGCTCAAATGCTTCCACTCAAGTTCAGAAATCCCTTCACTACTGCGATCCCGAAGCCGATACAGGCGGTGGTGGGCCCCCATTGGCTGGAGCACCTCCCCAGCCTTGAGAACCGCCTCTCCCTCCTCCACGAGGTACTCGTCCACCCCGAGGGCCTCCACGGTACATTCCCTGACCGTACCCTCCTACTCCACCCATCTGATGGTCATACTGGCCTCGACCGCCTCGGCCTGGAATTCTTCCTCCACGAGATCGTCCACCATAACCGCGTCCTACGTTGTTTTGAAGACGACCTCCCATTGGCCCACGAGATGCCCCCATATACTGCCCTGGCGGTACCTGTGACATGCCGTCCCCTTGAATAGGAATCTGCTGCTGTTGCTGCGGTTGCTGTTGTTGCTGGGTTCCATGTTGCGGTTGTGGCTGTTGGAGCTGTTGAGCCTGGTGGAGACCTTCTACTACTGACGGGTCTGTGTACTGGACTCCGTTGGGCAGATATCCACCTTCGGATGGAGGCTGTTGTGCTGAATCACCAGATTGTGTTGAGATATCTGAATTCAAGGATTCGTGGGCAGGATACTGCACATGAACCTAGCAACAGGACAAAGGCACCGAAGAAAGAAAATACACCTGAAGTTTAAGACATTGTACGTGTGGGAGACAGTGCGGACATTATGCAGGCAATACCTCAGAAAAAGGGCCTCCAAAACTCGATTTAACTATGGTCAAAACCCAGGTCCGTGTCAAAAGTCTTCTAAAAACTTTCATAACTGCTCCTATGTGTGTGCTTCATCCAGAAAAGCAAATGCTTGTTTGCACTTGCAACACACATCTCAAGTAGCCTGAATTAGGTAGATGAATGGCTTAACATAACTTTCCGTCTTAAAACCCTTGGCAACTGCCTCTACAGAAATTGAACAGCCTAGAGAAGACGTTGTTACCTGAGAAGGTTCTGCAACAGTAAAGCCCCCATGTGGCACAAAGCTCGTGACCGGAGACACAAGCATGTGCTGTGTGTTTCCTCCTGGAATCCCTCGATCCTGTCCAGGTACAACGTATTCAGCATATTGTGAACCAGAATAGTACTGAGGTGCGCCAGCCTGTTCCTGCCCGGTACAAAAACATCAAAAACCACCTTACATTGAGCATGGCATTTCCGAACAAAAAAAAAAACAAACACTTTGTCCACACAAACCTGCCATAAAAACTAGTGTTGTGTATCGATACCCTCTTACCGATAACAGCAATGCACCTTTTTTGGACCTACCGATAATCAATATATCGTTTCGATAGATTCAGTAAGGAAATTATCGCAATAATTTACCAATATATCAGTCCAAAAAGCCAAAAAAAAAATCTCGGGATAGCTCTGGACTGAGTCCATAGTGTGGTTCAGTACTTTCGTTGTACAAAGTACAGACTGGATTCTGAACCCCCTCCCCCCTCTCCCCCGTGATTTACCCCCCCTCACTACTCGATATATCGGCGAGAACAATTTGTTGGTCCCGGAGAGATATATCAAGCCCCCCTGCCTTTCGATAACCAATAATATCGGTTATATGAATTATCAATATAAGAAATTTACTGATACGCAACACTAATAGAACCTCAAATCAGCTTTGAGTCCGATACTCAATTGTCAGTACTTTTATAAAAGGGCAATTGCAACAATGTAAATTGGAACAGGAAGGAGAATTGCTACAGACTATTTACACCACTTTGAAAGCAAAGGGATTCAGTGCAACGCTTCCTCTTCAGCAAAAAACAGACTTAACAGATTAAACAGTTCTCTTTGACGAGCCTACCTGTGGAGCATAGTGGGCACCCTCCCCTTCTCCGGCTGTATATGGCTGTCCAACCTCCGGAACCTGAGGCTCCGGAAGTGCTTCACTGACAAACTGCCCGGATGCAGCAGCGGCAGCAGCAACTTCAGGGTTTACATCCAAAACACGTCGAGTAAAAAATTCCGACATTACTATACGTCTCAGCCAGTCCTTTACCTGTGAATCTGTCCAAGAGAAAGATCAAGCGAAAATCTTGAGCATCAGTGGACTAACAGCGAGGAGGTTAAGCATCTTTCCAAATTTTATTCTACAGAATGCGGCAAACGGCCTGTTTGCTTGTTCCCAACTCAGGATCAAAGAAAAACAAGAAGCACCATGACTGAACGTTCCAGACCAAGATATGCTAAAAACATTCATATGACAAGTGCATTGACTGTGAAATAACCTTCCAGTCTCATAAAGCCCATGGTTTTACATGTGAGTCAAACACAGTGTAACTCATTTATACAGTTACTGTCCTTAGATGACGCTTCAACCAGTTTCAGTAATAACCGGCTTGTCTGACCAAGGGAAAAAAACAATGAGAAACAAAATGCCGTGCAACCACAGGGGATATGGCAGCATACTCGGAAGTTTCAACTAATGTAATAATGAAGAAACATGAAGCACTTACAACATTAAGGTTGCGAATTTATCCTCCGTATGCATGAAGGTTAAACACCCTTATGACTAAATGTCAACCACATTTGCAAAAATAATTTGAAACCATTATCCAGGAAAATTGGATGTTCAACAAAATCCAAACCAGGAGCATGGGGAAGAGCCAATAACCTACATGACAATTGGAGGCTGTCGTCAATTGGCTCTTCCGCCCCTTGAAAGTATTTGGTAACATGCTCCATGCAACGCTGTACAGCCTCACGATGGTTTCCAGAATTGGGACTTCGAACGGTCAACAGCCGGCTGAGAGCAGATATCGCGTCCAAATCTTGCTCGGTGAGTGGAGGCGTTGCATCATCGTCCGACACAACATCATAAGACAAACAAGAATTCCGTTCTTGTTCACGTCGCCATCGCAAAACCTCCATTTCACTTCCAGGAGCCCCGGCTCCTACAGCTACCTTGACATCAAATAGGGCACCGAAATAGAGCAGCTCCACAAGCTTCACAACATCATTACTGTCAATCTTATCCCTGAGCCCTGCATCCTCGCCAGCTTCACCTTCTGAACCGCCACCTTGAGTCTCCTCCGCCTTTCTTTCATCACTGCCTTCACCGCCAGCCTCCGACCTTGCTCCAACATTGTGTCCAGATCCTTCTAAGTTTTCCTTTTGTGCCGCCTGTGCAGCGGCTTCACTTTCAGCAGCCGCAGCAGCAGCCCTTTGTTGCAAAGCCTGTGTAAGAAATGCTTTCTCAGCTTCTGCAAGCTCTTCCTTTACTGAGGCCTGCAGAGGCGCCCGAATCCTCTCGTATTCTTCAATTAATAACAACACCGATGGCTTGGAGCGGAGCATCTCTTCCTGTTCCTTGTTGACACTCTTGCCATTTGACCTTGCTTCCTCAATTTGAGCAATGCGGTTGGCTTTTTTTCTTAGAGCCCTCAGTCTCTTTGACATCATCACCATAACAGGCCCTTCCGCACGAAAATATCCTCCATCTTCTCCATTTACAGCGCCTCCTGCAACAGCTGTCGTTCCCTCGGAAGCAGCCGGTACTGAGTCCACGACATGCCCGCCTCCCGCCATAGATTCCACCAAAAGTAATCAACGTTAAAAAATTATAAGGAAAAAGCTCACGACGACCCGCCCAGACACTGTCGACGCAGAGAAGATTTGCTGAAAGGAAAACAAATGTAGATGAGGATTTTGAAGAATCTATGGCTGCCTCCGGAAAGCCACACAGACGACGCCCATGAAGTCGCACAGTGTCGCAATTTAATCGAGGTGAACAAGGACGGCCAATGGAAGCGCAGAAATAGGTTGCGAACGTGTTGAACATGCCAAATGGCAGTACAACATTGCTCAGAATGGTCAACGATGGAGAAATCGTGTCGCAAGACACGCATGACTTGAACCCTGAACCGCTATCCGCAGTTGAGATTTGTCGGTGTCTAGGTTTTGCTCTTCCTCCCAAAATTGAAAATTCAAACTTTCAATATTCCGTATGTTAAAGACGTAACGCGATGATTGGCTTCCCTTTCTTAGGGCACGTCCCATGTAACACGAAAAGAGTAACCTGTTCTTTACAGTACCAACAAAATAACCTTAAATAGAGTAAAGAAAAAAATAGAATGAACTACGCTAATGGAGAATAAAACGAAAAAAAAGCGAGACGGTATTAGTGTACACAACGCTAATAGCGATTGGCGGTGTACTGTACTGTAGCGTTTTGCGACTGTTTTTTTTACACTGTGACATCATCCATTACGTCAGCCACATCGCATCGCCAATCGGCTGCATCCAGCAGATGTGTATCGCGTATTGATCCTTTGCGAATCTCTTCGCAGAACGAATCGTGGGCGATATGAGACGTACTTGACACGCTACATCGACGCGAAAAGGCTCATGGTCGCTAATGATGTACGGCACTTGTAGCACCATGGCGCCAAGTGCGGGTCTATTTTGTTTCATTTCAACCAGAAACCAACGGCACAGAGAAACCGCCTGGATGCATGGTTTTGCACGTGCGAGCATGCTACAGGCTTGTTATGGACGTTGTAGCACCACTCATGCAGAGTCACTTTTATGACTTCCACCTAACTTATCTAGTGCTATTTTTATCTATGGCTGTTACAGTACGGTAGACCATCCATGGTGATCCATCGGCATATCAAACTCGTATTCTCCTCAAGCTCCGACTGCTTTACCTTAACAGCTTTCGTCAGCGTCTCATTAGCGAAGCGAGAGAGGCGTATTAGATTTTCTCCTTCATTGTTGACGTTGAGTGTCCCAACGACTTTTTTTTATGGTTCTTCGTTTGATGTGAAGGTGATGTTGCCGGCCTTATAAATATCCGCTGAAGGACTAGATCGGAGCCAGGTTAAGCCATGATCGGTTGAGCTAGCTGTAGCATATACATCCTGCTTGATCTTGTCTATTTAGTGCTGTAGCGGAGAGAGGATGGCAAATAAATCTTCTGTTCCTGAACCATTTTCGAACACGACTGTGAGCGTTGTGTACGATGATGATGGACGTGGCTACATAGTCCATGGCATTTGCAAAACTGATACATTGGCCGGTTTAGCTATCAAGTATGGAGTTGAGGTATGCCAATGTTGAAACATGGACGCTTCTGAAAACTTCCATCTGTACAAAGGTGGACCATAATCATTTCTGAGGCTTGTGATTTGCTGAGCTAGGACCTTTTGTTGCACAAACTCATTTTAGATTGATACCAACGGCTTTTTCTTACTGCACAGCAAGTTGCAGGATCTCGTTTTTTCAGATTTGAAAGACAGTGGATGCCTTGGTATCTGATCTCAGGATTTAGAATTCTGTCTTGCAACTTTTAGCGTGAATCGTCATGCATTTCATGTTAACTTCAGATACACTTGGCATATCCTCACTCGTTTCCATAGTCCTTCATAATGTTGCTTTTCCCTATGGGAATATAGTGCAGATTTTTGTTGTCTTCCTCCTGATTTTTCTCAATCGTAAACTATATCCTTTTGTTCAACATAGGCCAGAAAGTGAATCAGATCCTCTCACCCTATGTAATTATGTTTTAAAGCTACTTGTGTTGGACTTGCAGTAAATGTCATACTATTATAGTCCATATTCAGTCAGGTATTTGATGCCTGGATTGTTTGATAAGCTGAGAGATTCTGGCTTGGGTCCGATTGCTAATTGCTTATGTTAGTTTTGGTCTGCATAATCGTTATCCTGTCTTGATGGGCCTCAGTTTCCCTGTCGTGAGATGTTGTCACGATCACATAAATAAAGAAAGCATGCAGCTTAACGGTGCTGGCATGTGATATGACAAGGCATTCAACAATGCTGCAGGGACGATCAGCTGCATTGACATTCGGCATTGGTTTTTGTTTGCTTTTTTCTTTATTATTATTTCATCAAGAATATTGGTGTTACACATTTATTGCACATCTGCAATCAATACATTCTGGGTAAGGAGTTCGTTGTCCCGTTGGATGATATTTTTTGTTCCCTCCACAGGTAATGGACATCAAGCGAACAAATCGGCTGATTGATGATCGCCAGATGTTTGCACAAAAGACGCTGCGGATACCACTGCCTGGACCACATCCACCGTCTGCAGCTCTCACCACTGCCTCAGTATCGTCAAGGAACCAAAGGTTGGTAGCTTCTACACCTAATCAACAACGCGCAAACCTAAGAGCTTAGTCGTTTGAAGGGGCTTATTTTTTAGGGTTCTTGAGGTTGTGGCTGCTAGTTAACATTTGTGATATAACCCTATTTTTCCGCATCAAATTTCTTCTAATATTTTGTGTCAATCAGAATTCAAGCGAATGTGTCTTTTTGTCAGGCATTCGTCAAAGACATGTCATTTTTCCATCTCGGCAATCTCATCCACACTCAGTTTTAACACTCAGTTTCAGACTTCATCGACCACTGAGAGCATTGCTTTCGTCATGTTAGTTTATTAGTTTTTTGAAAGTTGACACAGATTTTTATAGTAGAAATGTGTTTTCGTTTATAACCTCATCATATTCACTTGGTTATTGCTTGAGCTGATCATCAACCTTAAATGCATCTTAAATGTTTGCAGCCATCAACCGCCTGCTGCAGCAGGAGCAAAAATGTCAAGTCCTGATAAAGGACCTGCAGAAAAACGCGCCCTTTCTCCCGCCATGGGACTTTTACGGGGCTATTATGGCCTCAGATCACCACCTCGACGCAAGGAAGAGGAAGGAACAGAAATGTTAGTGTACAAATCAGATGCAGAAATCCATTCAGAAGAGGAGCCTTTTTCACCACCATCCCCACCTTCAAACAGGTGGGCTTTGGTTAGTCCGGATCGAAAAGATGTATTGGATGGTGCAACGGACCAGAGCAGACAAGAGAGTGACATCGCTTCTCATAATACCCGTTGGGATAATGGATATAGAAGAGAAGAGGAAAAAAGCCGTTGGGATTTTGGAGCCATGAGAGCCCAGGGAGGAGGAGAAGGAGAAGAAGAAGAAGAAGGAGAAGATGGAGAAGGTTTTCCTCTTCTGTCAGGAGTTAGCCACGTTCGACCGGATTCGTTTGGAGAGACAGCAGAGGACTTTGGAGCTGGTATTAGGAGAAAGATAAGTGGTAGACGAGGTAGGAGGAGTTCGCAGGCGGAGGAAGTGGCAGCTGTGGTGGAGGAACTTGCTAGGGCTCACAGGGACAATTTCGTTCCTGTTGGTATCGCAGGAGAGGTAGGAAGAGGAAGTACAGAGGATCCCCAGGGGGAAAGGTTGACGCGCAGGAGAACTCGAGGGGATGTTGGAGGGGGCAGTTTTTCAAACTTACCTATTCAATTAGGGGGAAAAGATGGGCCACGTAAATCTTTATCTGACATGGGAGTCTTGCCTGTAATAAGCAGAAGCAGTAGGGGGGATATGCCAGGACGGGGGCCTAAACCTAAACCAGAAATTCCCGCCGAAAACGTCTCTCAGTTTTCTGTAGGAAGTGGAACTTCTCTCTCCTCTAACGGCTGGCATTACATGGAGAGTAGAGGTGAGATGACGTCCAAATGGGGATGTTCAGAAGATGAAACCAGTACCAATAGGGAGGGGAGAAGTACAGACTCAGGGTTGGAAGAACTAGGCTCGTCGTTAAAAAAATCAGTGAGTTCCCCTTTGCTTAAAGGATCCAGTGCTCAAACAGGACGTGTGATTGCCAGTCCCTCCAATTTGACTACCTCTTTCTCGAGTCCCTTCAGTTATGAGGCTACTGCTGGTCAGAAGATCCCGGACAAGTCTGCGGGAGGAGGATTGAAAGGTGTGCCTCTCAGGCGTAATGGTAGTAAAGCAGCGATGGATTAAGTGTAGTGAACAATATACTTTCAAATTTTTATACTGATGTAGAACACAGAAAGGTTCCTGTATTCTGTAGGTGTCCAAAGGGCTGGCAGTAATATTCTGTGGCAATTCTAGACGGGAATGGCAGATGCCAATTCATCTCTGCTCCCACATTATCTTTTAATGACACCTACATTTACTTATTCGAATCTTATAGCAGAGAAGACCATGACTTGTAATTAGGATAGTATTGTTGTTTGTAGTTTCCTCCCTTGTACACCGTTGAGACTAATTGATTTCACTTTACTGCCCATTATTCCATGGGAGTTTGTACAATTTTTTTTTGTATAATTGCGCTTCTTTGTGAGTAACAGAACTTTGGTTCTTTCCCCGTTTAGCTTTTGCCCATCGTGGATACAAGTCGATATGATAGTACATGTTATAACTGGAATGGTGGGAAATGGTAAAGGGAAATGATGCATGTGTGGTAATGCGCCTTCTGAAAGGGGTTTAAAGGTTGAATGGTGGAGCAGATAAAATTCATTGCATTGTCATGAGCTATAAAAGCCATATCTGCTTGGCCTTGTGGAGAGTATGGTACCTGGTTACAGTCTTGAAGCGTGCTTAAGCTACCCTGACTAGTGGGACTCTCTGTTAGGTCCTATCAACTAACCGTTTTAAATTGTGATGTGAATTGTGATGTGATGTGTGTCACATATTGATGTTGCTATCAGCTGAGAGGTATGTATTGCATCCTAATTATGCTTTTATGTTCTGGAGGCATTGCTTTTGTTGGGGATAAACCTTTTTTTTTGGTTCGAGGTGTAACTGCAAATCCCACGAGTGTCAGTATGTTGCGGGCAAACTCATTGGCAGCAAAGTCTGCGCCGCTCGCAGTCTGGCCAGATCACGGCTACTCGTTGCAGTGCAGACAGATGCTCCTTTGTACTTGCTTTGCTAGTCCTTCATACCTGCTCTGTCGCATGGGCCATGCTTTTAAAATTATAGGTAGCTGATGCACATAGCTTACCACTCGTCTGAACCATCTTCTGGAGATGTTCTGGTGAACGATGGATAACTAGTGCAGGATTTTTCATTTTTAAAGGAAAGATTTAATAAACTTTTGAGTCAGACTCTGACTAATTGTTTGTTCGTCAGGCAAAGGAAGAAAAGTAAAACTTTGTAACTATGATTACAGAGTTTGGACATGCCATTATTGGCTGAACATGTTGTGCAGCCTAAAATTGACTCGTGGTTTAAGAATCAGCGAGTATGACTACCTTTGAGGACACGAGGTTTCCATCACTGTCACTACACCGTGAATCGAAATTAATGTTAATAACGCTAATTTGGTGCTCCCAAATTTTGACCCTCGAACCCAAAATAGAATAAATAGCTCTAAATGTTTTTTTACATTATTTAAGGTATGTTTAAATTAGCGTTAATAACTCTAATATAGTATCGTTTTAAAAAGTGTGGCGTGTGGTTGGTGTCTAACTGTGCAAAATTTTACTTTATTAAGTAAAAAAATACAAAGAATGATTTAATGTAATCCCCTCCCACTCCTACTTTTGTGTCGTCCCTTTCTACATTTGACGATCGCCTCATGGACATCCTTCGTACTTTGTTAGGTCGTGGGGCTTTTGATCGCGAGTCAGGGCTTGCAACCCGTATCCAGGCCTCCCTTCCAGTCGATTTGGGTTTACTATCGACGACCCTTGTTCCTCCCGCTGCCTATTTGGGAAGTTGGTGCCTTGTTGCCTCTACTATTGTCTCTCGTTTTTTGGCCGGGGACACTCCTATTCTTGCAACCATTGTACCCCGAGTTCCGAACGGCGTGCTCGCTTTCCAGCGGACCCTTCTCGATGCATCTCGTTCTCTTACTCCACCCACTATCGCGGATATGCCAGTTCTTTCCACTCTTGTTTCTGCAATTCTGAGACCTCCATAGGTCCTCAGAGTAGGCAGCTCACACAAAGCCTCTAAGATAGCCCTAACCCGTTTGAGTTTGCACGAGACTCAGTGCCACCCTAGCAAACAACTAACTGAACTGACTTCACCCCTGTGAAGCTAAGACTCCCCTGAATCTGCCGCAAAAAGAATCACGCTGATGGTCAAAGATGACCTTTTGTACAAATGCGCTCTGAGAGAGAGGCGGCTACCTAAGTTTTGGCTGTTTTCTAAACCCCTCTCTAAACCCCCTTCTACTAGTGTACCGCACCAATCAAGTAACTGTAAAGGTGTTGTGGCCGAAGTACTTTATGTACGTCCACTGTACGGCATGGTCAAGAAGTGGACGCCTGTCATATCCAAACTCCTTTTGGTGCGCTCCGAAAATGCGACGAGCAAATAAGGTAGCGCCACATGTCAATTGGTGAGGCGGTAGCCGAAAACCGCCAAGACGACCATTCCGCGATGTCGACTCCCACGGTGGCCATTCGATCAAACCGGATTTTGATATTAGCCGTTGAAACAAATGTGCAATGCATTTGTTTCGTGCGATATCTTGGTTCACATTTTTTGTCAAACAGAGTCTATGTTCACTAGTCTGTTTCTTTCAGGTAAATGAAATGGTCTACAAGTTAGTGTTTTAGTAACTATCACGCCCCATATATCTCAGCACAATTCCTAGCCTAAAAGACAACCCTAACGGCTACTAGCTACTCTGACAGAAAAGAGGTATAAGGATCAAATCCTGGGTGTGTCCGTCTTTTTAAAGTTTCTTTTTTGGTAACTCTAACCTTAGCTACTTGTTGTCTTTCAGCCTAGGCGGCCATGGCTCTTGCTCCCTCTGTAGTCTTGAGTGACTAGAACAAGTGTGAAGAATTGAGAGAGGAGTAAGAGGCAGGCTGCCTTTGCTGATTTCTTGCATTTTATTTTACACATTTTAGACCTAGAAAACTTCACAAAGGAAACCATAAATTTTTACGGTTTCGACATCAGTTCCACGTGTTCAATAATCTATTTCTTATAAGGTTGTCCCCGCTATTAAGTCTAAGCTTCTCGAGGCGTTTCTTTTTGATTCTTTGAGTGCACACTTTCTTTCCTGTGGTGGACTTGGTTTCGGAGCTTGGCTATTGGCTATTTCTATCTTATCTACCCTCTGATTCACCTTGGCTCAATTCACCACGACCCTTAGGTTTCGGCTTAATCTCCCTCACCAACCTTTGCTTTGCTCAATTGTTTGTTTGTGTGACCACGTTCTTGAGCCCGAAGGCGTTCATTTGCTTTGTTGCTCCCACGTGGGCGAGTTAATTCAGGCGCACGTTATAGTTAAAAACACCATTACTACTATCGTTTCCAAAGAGGGATGATCTGTCCGTTGGGAAGTTTCCCACATTATTCCTTCCCGTCGGATTGACATTGTATTACTAGATGGTGCGTGCCGTACATTTGGTGACGTTGTTTTGGCGAACCCTACCTCTGATACATTTGTCAGTCAAGCAACTCGACATATGGGTGTGGCCGCACGTGACGCAGTTAGGAGGAAGGAGCGTGATTATGCCCATCGTGATGCTATGGATGGTTTTATTCCAATGGCGGTCGAGATATTTGGTTGTATGGGTGTGGCTTTGGACGAGTTCCTCCGTGCTTGTGGTCGGCGTTCTTTCGTGCGGCGAGGACTTAGAAGCCCTTCTGTTTCAATACTTACTTTTTTCTACCGTCAACGTTTGTCGGTGGCCCTACAACGAGTGTAGGCTTCTATCCTCCTTGAATGGTCCATTGCGGCTATGGATGGTCGATGTGTCCTGGAACTCCCTCCTCATGCTCCTCCGCGGTTCGAGGACTTACCTAGTTGCTTTGCGTAGATTTTTAGTTATGTTGGGGTTTTGTTGATAGGTGTTAGCTCTTTTCTTCAATGTTTCGTTTGTTGTTGTTTTCTTCTTTGGGTGTTTTATTTTCGTTGCTTTGGCCTTGCTTATCGTTTTTATTTCTTCCCCCAACATGTAGTTTTTCATTTTTTGCGGTGCTACTATTGAAAAATGAGTTTTATGTATTTTCTAGGTCAGCATATAAATTATAAGGTGATCTATTTAATGGTTAGGCTCCACTCTCTCTCTCCCCAGTTATTATACTTGTTGTACTCACTGATGATGACTAGTCAAGGAGAGATGGAGCCATGGCTACCTAAGTAGCCAGAAGAGGAAGATAGACTAGCTGTTCTCAAAAAGATTGACAGACCAACAACTTGATCCTGGTCCCTATAGTAAGTAGCTAGTAGCCGGTAGCGTTGTTCTATAGTCTACTAGATGGTAGCGTAGTCCTATAGTCTACAACCAGTGGTTAGATATATAAGGTGTGATAATTATTTAAACTAGTACTGGCAAATTAAGCCGATTAACGGATTTACAAGACTGTAAACATAGAGACAGTTAGAATACTTCTATATGCAAACGGTCGACTAATTTGAGCGGCGCACATTAAAAGCCGGTTAACATCAAACGGCTCTTATTTAAGCCGACATTTCGGAATAGACATTTTGGTTGTTTTCAAGCGTTGTGTCACATGGTGTCACGTGGTGCCTTGTCATTCAATTACAAGGTTTGCAGGAAACCCAGAGACAAGTCCAAAGGTGACACGCCTCCCCTCTATGGCCATGTAGTACAATGGCCGTGCAAGAAGTACATCGAAAGTTGTACTTTTTTGTACTGTATAGTCATTTAATTGGATCCGTACT
This sequence comes from Zygnema cylindricum, assembly GCA_037447655.1. Taxonomy (NCBI): domain Eukaryota; kingdom Viridiplantae; phylum Streptophyta; class Zygnematophyceae; order Zygnematales; family Zygnemataceae; genus Zygnema; species Zygnema cylindricum. The sequence goes on along the minus strand of JBBHKE010003114.1, from coordinate 43,353 downwards.
TCTGTAATAGGGGGTTTAGAGAGGGGTTCTAGGACTTAGACTTTTTCTAGTAGATAGCCGCCTCTCTCTCTCTTAGAGCTTGTTTGAAATTTGGCAACTTTGCCATTTGCAATTTAATCGCCTGTTAGTGCATTTTCAATGATTCTTTTTGCATAGGGCTCAAATGAGTCCAACCTTGACGAGATGAAGGCAACCAGGATCTTTGTCTACTTGGGAGGCAGTTGATTCAAAGGGAAGAAAAGCATTTCAAATTATCCTAGAAGGCTTCAAGTAAGCTTGCAAATTTTGTGCACCTATGGAGGTCACAGAAGGTTATGGGCCCACCCTCTAGGGTACCCATTTTCAACGGAACAGGATTCATCTATTGGGAAACAATGATGACTGGTGCATTGTGTGAAAAACGATATTGGGGAATAGTGAGTGGACAAGTAAGGCGTCCATCTCTTGGGACTCCACCTGGGTTTGGCGGAGTCCGATTTTCAGGGATATCATCTGCTCTAACGAAAGAGGCAGATGAAGGGGAAAGCAGTGTGTCGGGGAAAGGGAAGGCGCCAGCCACGCCTATTGCTCCATCTATAGAGACGCCGGTATTAAAAACTGATGAGAATGATTCACAAACATGGGACTACAAGAACATGGTAGCAAGATACTTCATCTTGATGTATCTCACTCAGGGCTTGGCAACGTCTCATCTTCACATAGTGGCGGCTGCGGATCTGTGGATGTCATTGGTGGATATAAACGAAGCGGTACCGTTCAACAGAAACAGTTGGCTGAACAAAAACTTAATGCGTACACTTACAAACGGAGGAAGATGTTGGAGTATCGCAATGATCTGTCATCTTTGTATATAGAGTTGGAGAGTGCTGGTTGGTTAGGAACAATGAAAGCAAAGGTCAATACCTTGATCACGAAGCTACCAAACGATTTGGAGAATGTGGTCAATGAGGTGTAGGATTTGGATTACAACCTATGGATCCGGAGCTCGGTTATCAAAATTATTTTTGACTGAGAGAACACCGTTGAGATTTGAAGAGGATCAAAGAGCGTCCAAGCTCTGGCCTTCGAAACAGATCGGTGGAACAAGGATCCGAAAAACCTTATGGAGATGTTGTCGGAGGTGGAAATAAGCCTGGAAGACCAAGGACTCCGAAAGGACTCTGCCATTTTTGCAAGAAACCTGGTCACTACATGGCAGAGTGCACCAAGATATATAAGCTAAGGCTCAAAAAGAACTATACAGGTGGATCTTCTGGAGGAAAGAAAAAGGCACTTGTGACTACACAAGTAAACGGAGAACTAAAAGAAAAAAAGATCTCACATGAGGATGACGGAGAACTTTTCTTCAATGAGGAATTGGAGGAGACACTGATCCCACAGAAGCAAAAGTGTGCGATTTGAGCTGTCCAAGAAGCTCCGGAAAAAGGTTATATCAGAGACTCAAGTGCCTCAATGCATATGTGTGGTGAAAAACATTTGTTTACAAAGCCGAGGAAGATTCTCATTGTAGAGATAGAGTACGGGGATGGGAGAGTAGTGACTATTAACTTAGTGAGATCGGTAGATCTCAAAGTACTAGTGGAAGGTCATACGTCCATAGTCACTTTCTAAGATGTGCTTTACATACCTCAGTTGAGTAAGAATCTTATCTCAGCTTCTGTTTTGGATGATAAAGACTTTGAGACCTACACTATGAAAGGAGTCTTTATAGCTAAATATGATGATGAGATCTACTTTACAGTTGAGAAGGGTAGCGAAGGAATGTTTTGGCTAAACTTGAGTAATGAAAAGAAGAGAGCTTATTATGTTAGTGTCCTGATATGATGATATGGCATAAACGTTCGGGTCATATGCATCTAGACAGATTGAAAGAAATGAAAAAGCTAAGAGTAGTGGAAGGTATTAAGTTTGGGGATAATTAAATGATGAGTGATTGTGGCCGATGTGCCCAAGGTAAGGCCCACAGATTGCCCATTCCCAAATGTGCTACATATATAGGAGAAAAGGTATTGGATCTAGTCCACACAGATATTTGGGGGCCTGCCAGAGTGCCCTCAGTGGGAGGGAAAAGATTCATGTTCACTATAACTTATGATTGGTTTAGATACTCGAGAGTTTATTTTCTTAAAACAAACTCTGAGGCACCCGTATTCTATAAAGAGTACAAAGCTTAAAGTGAAAAGCTTCATGGAACTCCCATTAAGAGAATAAGAAGTTATAATGGAAGGGAATACAGACCTAATCAGTTTTAAAAGTGTTGAAAGATGAGGGAGTGCAACACCAAAAGACCGTTCCAGATAATCTAAAACAGAATGGTGTAGCTAAAAGGTTGAACAGAACGTTAGGTGATAGTGCCTAGAGTATCCTAACATATAAAAAAGTAGGAAGACGCTTCTGGGCAAAAGTTAGGAATTGTGCAAACTATATTAAAAATAGAGTTCTTACCTCAACTGTCAAAGGGAAAACACTGTATAAGAGACGGGTTGGTAAAAAGCCAGATGTGTCTCATCTAAAGGTGTTTGGAAGCCAAGTATATAGTTTGAACAATGACAAATCTAATTGTAAACTGGATGCTTGGAGAAAACCTGGATACTTAGTGGGGTATAATGAAGATGTTTAAGGGTATAGAGTGTATGATCTAGGAAAGCAAGACATTATTATGGTGAAACATCTAGTGGTGATGGATGACGGGAAATCTGTAGATCCCTTCAAGTATTCAAAAACTATCACGGTCAGATTCAAATCAAAAAAGTGAAGTAAATTCAGATTTGTCTGACAGGAAAATGAATTCAACAAATCACTCCAGATTCAGAAGCAACTCACACCGAGAGCAAGCCACTATTAGACCCGCAACTACCAGCTCACTTAGAGGAGGAGGAAAAAGAATCTGACTCCATGAACAGGGGAGCAAATGAAGTGGTTCAAAGAAACCCCACATTACCATCCATTCCTACCTCCGAGTTTGAGGGAGGGCGAAAGAGCAGCAAAAGGCTATTAGAAAAACTGACAGCGAACAAGGTAAAAAAACTGTCACTCTCGAATGAACCCCAGACTTACTCAAAGGCACTAAACAGTACAGAGGAGGACAGATGGGTCAAAGCCATTAATGATGAGATGGCTTGTATTTTGGAAGCCAATACACGGGAATTAGTGGACTGCCTTCTAGATTGAAAAACCGATTGGGTGTAAATGGGTGTTTAAATTAAAATTAAATCTAGATAATAGAATTCAGAGGTATAAAGCAAGATTAGTAGCAAAGGGTTTCATTCAAAAAGAGGGAATTGATTATGAAGAGACCTTTGCACTAGTTGTACGCTTTCCCTTAGTAAAGATTCTCCTCAGTCAAGTGTAACGCAATACATGGAGATCCATCAGATGGATATTATAACTAACTTCCTTAATGGTGAGCTAGAGGAAGAGATTTTCATGAAACAACCATAAGGATTTGTGGAAGAAGGAGAAGAGAGTAAAGTCTGCAGACTTATCAAGTCTTTGTATAGGGTGAAACAGGATCCAATACAATGGAACAACAAACTGGATGAATTCCCAACTAATAAGGGATATTTCAGAATCAGCTCTGACCACTCAATTTACATGTTTGAGGATGAGGAGGGAGTGATTTTTATTACCATCTATGTAGATGATTTGCTGGTATGATATAAGTCGATGGAAAAGATAAATAAGTTAAAGAGAGATTTAAGGAGCACATTTGACATGAAAGATTTAGGAGAGGCTAGATATATCCTAAGAATTCAGATGGAAAGAGATAGAGAAAATAATATTTAGATAAACTCAAAAGAAGGCAATCGGAAACATGTAAGAGAAGTTTCAAATAGATAAAGAAAACAGTTGTACCACTCCCATAAACTTGAAGAAAGTAAGTGATGGGAGTGTAAAAGAAGGTGTAGTTATCCTTGATGAAGAAATGAGTCCATAAATGAGACAGTTTATAAAGTCAATCCTTTACAAATATATTGTAGGAAGTCTGATATATTTCAAAAACTGTACAAGACCGGTCCTAGTTGCAGAGGTTGGAGTCCTCAGTAGGAGTCTTAATGATCCTAGAAAGAGAGATTGGGATGCGGCTAAAAGGGTTATGAGATACTTGATAGGAACTAGGGGTCATTGGTTGCTTCTGAGAGGGGAGAATACTGACATCACCACTTGGAGTGATGCTAGTTATGGGGATGATCTCATGAAGAGGTGCACATCTGGATATGTTTTATATGTTGGAAATGGTGCATATTGCTGGAGCAGCAAACAACAAAAGGTGGTTGCTCAGTCTACAATGGAGGCTAAGTATATGGCTTCTTGCTCTATTGTTAAAGAACAAATGTGGGTGAAGTCACTCTTGCAATAACTTCGATTCATGAAGGTTGGAGTTCAGAAAGTGTTTTGCGACAACCTAGCTGCCATTGCAATTGCAGCAAACCCAAAGCACCACTTTAAAGCTAAACACATGGATATAAGACTAAGCTTTGTAAGAGAAAAAGGGGAAAACAAATTGTGAGTTTGGAGTACAAACCAGATAGGGAAATGGTGGCTAACATGATTACAAAACCAGTTCCATCTCTTAAGCTAAAATACTGTAGGGAAAAATGTGGACTTAAAGAAAAGAGTGACCATAAAATAAAGGGAGTGTTGAAAAATGAGTTTTATGTATTTTCTAGGTCAGATATAAATTAAAAGGTGATCTATTTAATGGTTAGGTTGCACTCTCTCGCGAAGAACGAAGGATTTGATCCTGGTCAGTAGCCATTAGTGTTTTCCTATAGTCTAGGACTAGTGCTACGATACATAAGTTGTGATAATTCTTTAAACTAGTACAAGCGGATTAAGTCGATTAACAGATTTACAAGACTGTAAACATAAAGACATTTAGAATACTTCTACATGTAGACGGTCAACAAATTTGTGCGGCACATATTAAAAGTTGGTTAACATCGGACAACTCCTATTCAAGCCGACATTTTACAATAGACGTTTTGGTTGTTTTCGAGCGTTGTTTCACTAGGTGCCAAGTGGGGCCTTGTCATTCGATTATAGGGTTTGCAAAAAACCCAGAGACAAGTCCAAAGGTGACATGCGTCCCCTCCATGGCCATGTCGTACAATGGCCGTACAAAGAGTACATTGGCAGCTCTATTTTCTTGTAGTCTACAGTCTTTTGATAGGATCGGTACATCAGTAGTAGGGGGTTTAGAGAGGGGTTCTAGGACTTAGAGTTTTTTTGGTAGATAGCCGCCTCTCTCTCGCTAAGAGTTTGTATAAAATTTGGCATCTTTGCCATTTGAAATTTAATCGCCTGGTAGGGCGTTTTTAATGATTCTTTTTACATAGGGCTCAGGGGAGTCCAGCCTTCACAAGGGTGAAGGCAACTAGAATCTTTTCCTACGTGGGAGGCAGTTGATTCAAAAGGAAGAAACGCATTTCAAATTATCCTCGAAGGCTTCAAGTAAGCCGCAGTTTTCGTGCAGCTTTGGAGGTCATATTATTGCAGCTACTTCCTTTTGTTCCCATGAACATAAATGGTTTACCATTGCATTTTTAAATAGAGCCAGTTTTTTTTTCTCATTATCTAATGTAATCGCACGCTCATGTGAAAGTGCACTAAAAAAAACCACCTAACTACGTAATCATGTAATCGCGTTTTCACAACCACTTAGTGTGCAGAAATTAATGGTTTTTTTAGTATTTTCTAGGTTTGAACATGTGAAATAAAATGCGGAAAACAAGCAGAGGTAGTCTACCTCTAACTCCTCAATTTAACTCCCATACTTTTCGTAGTCATTGTAGGTTACTGAGGGAGTTAGAGACATGGCTACCTATGATGTCCAAAGAGAAAGACAGGCAGTAGTTTTTTGTAGGTTTACCAAAAGTTACTTGACGAACCCAAGATTTTTTCCTGGTACCTACCGTGCATCAAAGTCAACAATTGTCGTTAGCTTTTTCCTATAGTCTAGACCCGTACTGAAGTATATAGGGTTCGTTTAATATTTAAATATGTACATATAGATAAATTTATTTAACGCCGCGAATACTTGTGGCACATAGACATAGGTATAGTATAAGTACGGCTTATGGTAATTCGGGAAACAAATACCACCAATTTGTTTTTGACGGCTAGAGTTGAAATCCGGTTTTGATCGAACAACCACAATAGGTGTCGAGATCGCGGAATATGCACTTTGGCGGTTTTCAGTCACCGCCACAACAAATGACACGTGGCACAACCTCATTGGCTTGCGATATCTCCAAAGAATATAGGAACAAATCCGGATATGGTAGATGTCGATATTTTAGCCATGACGTACGATGGCCGAACATAAAGTACTTTGCAATTCTATGTCCTCCATTGGACTACAGAATTTAGGAAGCCTCTAGGTAGTTTTTTAACTTACCCACTTTCAGCCACAACTACTGCTCCCCTAGCAAAAAAATGACAATCTGACAGCACCCTTGTGTAGCTTAGACTCCCGTGAGTCCGTAGCAAAAAAAATCATTGAAAACGGCCAACCAACGAATTAGTTATGGAGTGGCAAAAATGCCAATTTATACAAACTCTCAATGAGGGAGGTGACAATCTAAAACGTTCTAAGTCCCAAACCCCTCTCACAACCCTTATCTACCGTAGTACAATCCAATCAAATCATTGTACAGTACAAAAAGGTACTACAATTGATTTACTTTCTGTACGGCCTGTGTACGACAAGGCTATTGAGTGGACACGTGTCCACTTTTAACTCGTCCTTATGTTCTCCGAAATTCTCGCGACCTAATGTTATCTCTCCACGTGTTGCTAGGTCACGCCACGTCCGAAAAACGCCAAAGTGACCATTCCGGGATTTTGGCAGCGTCATGTACCATCGGATCATGAACTGACATTTAATATTAGCCGTCGAAACAAATCTCCGATTAATTTGTTTCGTGCGAGATCATGTTCGCACTAAATATTAGATAGTTCTATGTTCTTTCATTCGTCATTCCGTTAATAGAATTCATGATCATAACATAGTTTAAATATTTATCACACCTTATGTATTCTAACGAAATCCTACGACAGACCGGTTAGAGATGACGGCTACGCCTCCCTCTGCCGATCGGAGGTTCGAGTCCTGTCGGACTCAACCTTTTGTTGAGAGTCACTTATGTCACTCTTCAGTTCTGCCTATAAATTTGAGGTAGCCATAACTCAACCACTCTCTCTTTTCTTTAGTGACTACAACAAGTATGGGGGCTTGAGAGAAGGGATGGAGGCAAGCTGCCTTCATTTTTTTTGTCATTTTCCAGTAATCTATTTAGACCTAGAAAAAACCCTGAAATGATGTTTTGGATTTGCAGCAATTGCAATGGCCGCTTAATTATCACAAAACACTTCATGCACTCCCTCATTCATATACCCCAATTTTTGCAACAAGGACGTGACCCACATCAACTATTTCACAGCAAAATAAGAGGCCATGTACGCAACCTCCATAGTAGACTGAGCAACCACCTTTTGTTGATTGCTGCTCCAACAACAAGCTCGTTTCCCCACATACAACACATACCCAGAAGTGCATCTTCTCATATGTGCATCCCCATAACAGGCATCACTCCAAGTAGTGATATTAGTGTGCTCCCCTCCCAAATGTAACCATAACTCTCTGGTTCATTCTAGATATCTCATGACTCTCTTGGTTTCCTCCTAATCTCTCTTTCTAGGATTTTTAAGACTCATACTGAGGACTCCTAATGCTGTCGATATGTCCCGCCTTGTACAGGTCATAAAGTAGATCAAACTTCTTACGATCGATTTGTTGTTCTTTGGTCTACAATAGACCGCAGAAGCGACCCAAACTATTAACCGCACAACTAAGCAAATCTAGTCTAATGAACAATCCTTTGAAATGAATGCCCTCCAAATAAGTGAATGCACTCCCAGATGCATTACCAGACAATCCCCATCAGACACACCATAGATCTCCCAAAAACACAGATCAGACCACCATAGGTCTGCAAATTTGTGTCCATTTCACACAGACTAAACACCCATGGGTTTGCAAATCTGCCGAAAACCTAGGACCACTCTAGGATAAATGCATACACACCACCATAGGTCTGCAAATTTGTGTCCATTTCACACAGACTAAACACCCATGGGTTTGCAAATCTGCCGAAAACCTAGGACCACCCTAGGATAAATGCATACACAGATGCATTAGCAACAAATCAAATACATGCATAATGCATGACAAACAAACATAAAATAACATATATAAATAATAATAAATAGTGCATCACACATAATCAAAAGTATTATCACATAATCAATGTATTATTTAAATGCTTGACCTAATCGACAACCCTAAATTACTACATCTTTGGTCCCTACTTTTCTAACCAGCATTGATGATCAATTCCTAATGAAGCTCAAGTCTATATATACAATTGTGAGCTGTCAATAAACCACTAACTGTCAAAATATCCAACGTAAATTATGTAACTGTCATTAAGTTCCGTCATTAAGTTCTATTTAACCTTAATAACCTACTATTAATAGTGAATTAATGGTAAGCGTACACCTAAGAGTCAAGCAATCGTAAGGGTATACTTGTCTGCAAGTACAAAACTTAATACACACAAATTAAACTGTCGAATCCCTAATTGATCACGTAAAATATAACTATTTTAATCAATACTAAATCATTAATTAGCATAAGACAAAACATTGTTGTTTCAAATATTTAAACCGACGCGTTCACGAAATACGCGTCATAAGCGACAGCTCGCTTAGTCACTCACCGATAAATCCATGTAGCAAGCCGACATCACATACGTACGGTCCACTTGATTTCGCGTCCACGCTTTACGAAAAATAGCCGCGGACGTCGCCGCCTTTGAAGTAAAACACAATTCTCTTGCCAAAATGTCATCCAAATGAAACCGTACCGTAGCCTTGTATTGTATCATAAATGTCGCTGGCCAATTAAAAAGTATAACGGTCCAAAATTAAATCTTCAAGTATGCATGAAACTAAATCTTCAAAAACAACACTCCCCCGAAAATTTAGTTTTGTGCATCCATGGTGCCACGTCATCAGTTGTCACCAATGTCACTGCTGTCACACATGCCTCGTGCAACTACCACTTCTAGCTGAATTTGCCAATTGCCTCCAACCAATTTCCCCCCTAGTTTCACCACTGCTTCCGCTGCCTCAATTTTTTTTTCCACATTTTATACTTTTTTTTTTTTTTTTTTTTACAACAATTTTTTCCTTTTCTACCATAATCTAAACCTCAATCTTAATTTCCAAAATTGTGTCACAAGTCTAATTTCTACCAAAGTATCACACTAACATATCCCACTGAAATAACATCTGCCTTAACAAAAACAAATCAAATTTCAAAAAAAATATTTTTCCATTTAACAATTGGATCCCAAATTTCTTATTAAAAAAACATAAATCAAAATCTATTTCCCCAAAACAATTCTACCGAAATAAACCAAATTCCAACAAAATCCCACATATTCCTCTAACTACTACAATAATTTCCATTAATAAAACTTTTCAAATATTCTAAATTTCTCAAACCCTTTACTTAAACCCACAAATTCTCTAAAAGAAAGCATTATAAGTTATAAAAATAAATTCCACAATTTTTTTTTTTTTCTTCTTTCCCACTTATTTCCAAAAACTCCAAATATTTTACATTTCCCAAAAAATCCAAAAACTCAAAATAATCTTACAATTCCCTCTTCCAACAATCATAGGTCCACAAAAATTTGGATCTTTCACCAAATGCCATATCTCCAACAAATTCAAAACTTCCACCTTCCGAATTTCTCACCCAAATATCGAATCCTCCACATTCCGAATCGCTCCATCAAAAACAACCAAGTCTTTCAAATTTTTCTTTTCACATGATGGTAGACATATCTCAAAAGTTCAATGTCACTAAGTTAATCCCTTGGGGCGATGCAAAATTAAACTTGGCACATTCCAACCATATGATAAGGCCGATCTCATAGGTACAAAAACACCATTACTGCAATACAACCAGCAAGGACAAATTAACCCGCTACCATGCGTGTGACACCAAACTATATCGACTTAGCCTAACGTATGATAGATGGGCTGTGGGCCCATAATCTGTTGTTCTTTGGTCTACAATAGAAACCTGTTGTTCTTTGGTCTATAATAGACCATAGAAGCGACCCAAACTATTAACCGCACAGCTAAGCAAATCTAGTCCAATGAACAATCGTTTGAAAAAAATGCCCTCCAAATAAATGAATGCATTCCCAGATGCATTACCACACAATCCCCATCATACACACCATAGGTCTCCCAAAAACACAGATCCGACCGCCATAGGTTTGCAAATCTGTAACGATTTCACACAGACCAAACACCCATGGGTTTGCAAATCTGCGCAAAACCTAGGACCACCGTAGGACAAATGCATACACAGATGCATTAAACAACAAATCAAATACACGCACAATGCATGACAAACATAAATATAATAACATATATAAATAATAAAAAATAGTGCATCACACATAAGCAAAAGTATTATTGTCAAGTTTGGGTGCGTTTCCGGCACACCTTTATATTACCAAGGATTTTTAGACCCTTTCTAACTTGTACGGTCATCAGAGTATAAAAAAAGGCGTGCACCAAGCCAGAAAAAATCCTTGTATTTACTAAACCGAGCGGTACGCATTTTATTTCGCGCCTAACAGAGGGCGGACGACTAAGTTTACCGTCTCAAAGATTGCGATTCCGTTACATGGGACTAGTTTCTACCTGCCCTCGTGGTGGGTACATTATGTATGGCCACGTAACTTTTCAGATTGTCGTCTAGATAATTCAGTTAGCTGTCTATAGTAATTCAGTTCAGGTTCAGCTAACTTTCGGTCCATTAATTACCTTAGGTCAAAGTCTGGCACTTTCGTGTCTTTTTCCAGTACTTTGTCTTATAATAGTGGAACGAATAATTACTTTTCGGCCGCGAATCTAGCCTTAATCAGGAGCATAATTTTTTACCTCAAGTGTAGTACGGATTATTTTGTCTTATGTTAGTTCAGTTACATTTTCTTGCCACTCATTGGCTAGTAGTATGGCTTTGACTTTGGACCTAAAATTCGACAACCTTTGTTGTATAAGGCACTTAGGTCCAAAGAAGACAGGTTGATATTTCAGTACTATCTTCGTGAAAACCCTCAGAATATTCCAAACAAACCTTCTTTTGGAGAATCTTTGTCTTGCTTGAGTGTTTCACTCTATTGCCATCTTGGTGTGGATTTGTCTTGTTTCGAAGTCGTAGTTCGGGCGGTTAGTTGGCACTATCTATCTTTTTGGGAGATCTTGACTTTTGCCATTTGAAACTGAGAAGAGTCCAGTCAGTTCCGATTTGCGGAAATCGAGGTGTGAAGGAGGATCGTACTGGTCATCGGCGCAACTGAAAAATATTTCGCCTTCTCTTTGTGTCCGCTTAACTTTCCGAGGTATGTTGAGCTTGCTTTACCATCATTATTAATTCTATCTTTTATTCCTTTTTCTGGGGCAAGGTGATATTGTTAAATCTGAAATAGCCAATTCTTTTTATTTTCGTTATTTCTGCGTGGAAGTTTATTTGGTCCTCATTGGTAGTCCTTTTTGGCCTCGATGGCTGTCCCGCCGAAACGGACTGCTAGAATCTTTTATACAACAACAGTGGGTTTTGAGGACACATTTGGCCAACTTTCAACAGTCGAGCACAATACTGAAATAACCACTTGTTTCGTTCGGATTAGAGGGGATAGGAGCTTTAGAATTTGGGACGCTCAGTTCTTTAGAGAAGTTAGGGTTCTCGTTACCGATAGTTCCGAGAGTTTTGTCCGTTAGCCATCACTCGATACGAGGGGGAGAAACTCAAGAAAAAGAAGCTCTCAAAATTGGATCTGAGAAGCAAGGTAGTCAAGATTCGTTTGCACGGGAGGAAGAGTCACGGCGGCACCCAGGTGTATCAGACCTCCAAAGGTGCAGCCTCATAAGACAAAGAATGGACTTGAATGCGGTCACATGGGTTTTCAAGCATGCTCTTTCCTTTTCCCGTCTTTTGTCTCAGAATTGCGGAATATTTACTTTCAAGCTCCTCAATTGTTGGCAACGCAAACAACTGTGCAACTTGAGGGGGGGAGAGAAAGGAGAAAAAATCAAATTCCACACTGAAGGGTTTCTCCCATAGGAGGGAGCGGCAACTCAGAATGGGACAGCTTATCCGAAGTTGTTAGCAGTAAAGTCCTAGCCGGAAGAGAAAAGGTAGACCCAGAGGTCAGATCGAATTTCGACATTACTCGCAAAGGTACACCTCTAGAAGCATGAGCAGCAATCGAGCTAGGGAAAATGGATTGGACCTTGGGGGAACAGTTCGATCTTCAGCAAAAGGCCGAGCAATCAGAATTATAAGCAAGGAATAAGCACGTATTCTCTTGGTCAGAAACAGATTTCGGTATCTACAAAGGAATCCGTTTTGAATTGACCTTATTGACGAGACGGCAATTTTTTTGCTGAAGCAAAATCCTTTCAACTTCAAGGAAAAAGAGTTTATCACCGTTAAAGTCCAAACCTTGGTGGAAGCCGGATTGGTTTAGGAAAGTACAGGACTCCATAGGTTTGCTTCCCCAATAGTTCTCCCTCCCAAGAAGGATGCGTCAGGAAAAACGGTGGATTTTCGGATGTGTGGGGACTATTGTATGTTGAACACTGCCACCATCTGCGACCAGTATCCGATGCCAAACCCAGAAGAGATTTTCGACTCTCTTGCTGGGGCTACCATCTACTCCACTCTTGATATGAAGAATAGGTTTCACCAAATAGCCATGGAGTCGAAGCACCAGGAGAGGACTGCATTTTGGGCAGGTTCCCGGTTATACCAGTGGATATACATGCCTTTTGGGTTGAAGAATGCATCGGCAAAATTCCAACGGGCGATGGACGAAGCCCTCCGAAGAATTGATTGTGCCCGGTGCTACATCGATGATATCATCATCTTCTCCAAGACCTTCGAGGAACACTTGGAACATTTCCAAATTGTCCTCTGGGCACTTCAATCACCACGTTTGAAATGTCACCCAGGTAAAGGTACTTTTGGTGTTCAAAAAGTTATTTACTATGGACATGAAGTGACCATTGGGACAGTGGGCCCCCATATGGTCAAGGTTGCCGCCCTTGACGCCCTTCCTCCACCACAGGACATCTTTGTCCTTCAAATATTTATTGGCTTGGCAAACTATTACTGGAGGTTCATCCACGAGTTCAACAGTCACGCCTAGCCTCTAAGTCAGTTTTTGCGGAAGGACCAAGAGTGGAAGTGGGCCTACGAGCAGTAGATTGCTTTCCTGTTTTTGACGGACGCACTTAAGCTACACCCCGTGCTCGAAATGCCCGATCACTTTAAACTTTTTCTCCTTTATACTGATTGGAGCACGTTTGGATTAGGGGCACTTTTGGCTCAAGTAGATGATGCCGGAGCTCAGTATGTGGTGGCTTACGCTAGCAGGAGTAAGAACAGGGCAGAGGGAAACTATAGCAGTTATCATGGGGAGCTCTTTGCAGCTGTTTCGGCAATCTTGCATTTCCGACCATATTTATACGAGGTCCGGTTCACACTCATTACGGACCATCAACCTCTCAAATGGATCATGGAAAACAATAAGTTAACCGCCAAACTCGCCTGATGGATTTTAATCCTGGAAGAATATGATTTCAGTATTATCCACCAGGCGGGAGAAATCCACAAGAATGGCGACGGACTCAACCGAAATTCTGATCTGTGTACCTTCGATTCTACCGGGGCACGGCACAATGAGGATCCAGAAATCAGTTTGGGACTTATACAAGCCTCCTCCGCTTTCATCTGGCTTCCCCTAGCTGGGGGGGAACTATCGACTTATGCGGTAGACGTGGAGGGGCAAACGCAGAGTGGACATGGAAAAAATGATATTTAGAATGACCTTGATTCTCTCCAATCCATTCAGCATGGATCCCCTCTCTCCTATCTTGCTAGAGTTTAATTATCCCATGTTCAGACGCGAATGGCGGCGTATGACTGGGACTAAGGCATCCTCCTTCGAAAATGGCTGGACGCGAAGAGGAAAGTGGTTTCTCCCCCCTCAGATTGAGAAACTCTAATCACTCGCCTTCATCAACAATGTGGACACTTCACGCAGAAAATAAAAAAATTATGTGGTTGTTGGATCTTATTGGTGGCACGGGTTGCGGACCCAAGTCAACGGGATTGTACACACTTGCCCTTCCTGCGATCGAGTGAAAGCAACTTTTAACATAAAAGGCGGGACCGAGCTTCAGTCTGTACCCATCAAGGGAATGTTTTATCGATGGTCTTTGGATCTGCTCGGGCCTCTTCCGACTAGCAGAGGGGGGAATCAATTCGTGATGGTCATGATCGAACATTTTTCAAAATGGATAGAGTTGGTGGTTTTGCCCTTGAAGGAGTCCAAGTCATTTGCCGATGCCTTTTTGCAGAGAGTGTTATCGAAATTCGGAGCGCCAGCAAAGGTTTTGACCAACCAAGGGTCCGAATTTGTCGGAGAGTTTTCCAACCTATTGATGAAATACCTCATTGACCACCGGCTAATTAGTCGGGACCACCTACAAGCTGACGGCTTGGTTGAAAGGTGCGTCCAAACAGTAAGCGGTCACTACGAAAATATGCAGTCGAAGAAGATTTGGGGGAGTGGGACAAAAGGGTTCCTGGATTGCCATGGGATACAGGTTCAACCACAAAGCTTCCCTCCACTCCTATAACCCTTACTTCATCCTATTTGGACAACATCCTATCATGCCTTGGGCTTCCTCGCCCCAAGCGGTGGTTCTCACGGAAATGGATGACAAGGGGACTGTCAAAAAATTGATCATGTACAGAGCTAAAGTATTCAACCAAAAGATGCCTCTTGCCGTGGGAAATTTACAAGCGGCTCAACACCAGGATCAGCTATGGTGTTCCCAACGAAAGAGCGGAAATTATGTGCCACGACAACGGCGGTTTATGCCCGGGGATATTGTGTACAAAATGCAACAGAAGAAGGACACACTTGATATTTCTGCCGGCTGGGTGATCTTAAAAATGGTAGAGGTTTTCTTACAAGGGAGTTTTTACCTTGGAGGGGAAGGATGGCCGAAAAATTAAGGAAAATCAAATCAATGCTGCCCCTTGCAACCTTCGAGGTTTGGAAGACAAACTTGTTGATTTGAGGCAACCGGTGACCCAGAAGAGGAAGAAGAAGCACCAACAATTACCATAATATTCAGATTACAAAAGAGAAAACTCTCACAGAAACCACAAAAAGACCGAGTTCACAATGAAGCCCTTAGCAAACCAGACACACACTAGGTCTGCAAATTTTCCACAATATAAACAGTATAACAAAGAGAACACATTCATAATTTCACAGGGTTCTGCCAAAAAATCACAATGATCTTGCAATTCAAAAAGACACAAAAACTGTTTCGTAGTTTACCATTCACGGAATTCCTAACTCCAAAATATTCTAAGTCCTACATATACAAAGTGAACCTACAACTGATCTAAACCGTACCACATTTACCGTGGTCTGTCGATACACTAAACATTAATCAAACTAAACCGCGCCATTTACAGTACAAGTATTTATATCAATCCTTAACCCTAACCGCTTTTAAAGTACGCTATCAAAGTTAGTCATCAGAAATTACGGCTCGGTCACTATTTATCTTCCAAAAATGACGGCAAACTCCGTCCACTGTCCGCGTATTCATTCATCATCGAAGATGAACCTCCACGTGTAAATCTGGCCCCTGAAGTAAATATGTACTTTGTCAACCAACTCAACCAAGCTTGACTTCCCCACAGGCCGACACGTGTACATAGAGTGTACCAAATCTGTGAACTCCCTTTGGAGTTACATACAACACCACATCTTGTCTACATCAACTTAGACTCTACACAAAAACCAGCTAAGTCTAGACTCTCTTTCTCACACACGAGATATAGAGAGGACTAAAGGTTTCCAAAACCAACAAAACCCACCTTCCACCTCACTTACTTTGCCGACCCTCTTTCTTGTTCCTCCACCAGTAATCTTTCCTCCTAGCTTGGCAACGTTTTGGTCTACAATCATTGTAGCTCTTGCTGGTATCGATCATGTCTTCTCGCTTCTTGGGAGTCACACACTTAGCCCTCAAACACCTGGTTCTGCGTGAACTGAAAATTTGGCGGATAATTATTTTATGTCTTAGTCCCGATTGACTAAAAGGGGGGGAAATTCGGACCTCAACCTGATTACCTCTACACAAACCCTTTTCCCAGACTGATGGGAAAAAAGAAAGGGGGAGGGGGGTATCATTTTCACCTTCCCATGTATTTCTTCCAATTTCCAGTTCTATTTTCTCCCACGCCTTGCATGCATGTCCACAGAAGGGATAAAAGGCAGAATTGGGCATTCTCACAAGCACGAGAAGCTTCCACATTCGGGGTTATTTGCATGACTTCAATGCACACTATATCTGGCGGTGGGCTTTTCCCTTATGTTTCCCAAGCACGCTCGACAGCTGTCAAGCTTGTGAGCATTTCCGGCACACATTTATATTACCAAGGATTTCCACACCCTTTCTAACTTGTACGGTCATTAGAGTACAAAAGAGGGAGTGCACCAAGCCAAAAAAAATCCTTGTATTTACTAAACTGAGCGGTATGCACTTTATTTCGCGCCAAACAGAGGCCTGACGACCATGTTCTACCATCTCAAAGATTGTAATTGCGTAACTTGGAACTAGTTTCCGCCAGCCCTCTTGGGGGATAAATTGTGGATGGCCACGTAACTTTTTGGATTATCGTCTAGATTATTCTGTTAATTGTCCATAGGAATTCAGTTGAGGTTCAGCTAATTCCGGTCCATTAATTACCTTAGGTCAAAGTTTGGCACTTAAGTGTCATTTTCCAGTACTTTGTCTTATAATAGTGGAACGAATAATTACTTTCGGCCGCGAATCTAGCCGCAGTCAGGTGCATAACTTTTTACCTCAAGTGTGTTGTCTTTTTGGAAAGCTTTCAGTCTCAGAGCAGCGCAGCAGCGCAGCAACTATACAGACAGCAGCGCAGCTGCTATACGGAAGAGCAGCGCAGCTGCTATACAGCAGAGCTGCGCAGCAGCAGAGCAGCAGAGCAGCGCAGCAGCGAAGCTGCGACACAGACAGGACAAACGCAGCTGCGGTTACTTTGGATAAGATCCGTACGGACAACGCAGCTGCTACTATCTTGGATATGATTCGGTGCAGGACACCGCAGCCGCGGGTGATGTAAATGTGATCCGGTACGGGACAACGCAGATGCGAGTGATATGAATCTAGTCAAAAGACGAGATTCATAAGAGTATCACAAGTGACTTAGCCGACAAGTATTGTACAAACACTTAATCTAGATTCTGAGTAATATTGACTGTACAATGATAGATTCGGTTGGCACGATCAAGGACACGTAGATCTCAGTAGGTGGGTTGATTTTGGACGTACCTCTCAGGTACACAGTTATCGGCGGTAGAACACCAAAAGTATAAGACTTAGGACTTACAGCATTTTTATGTATCCAGACTCCCAAGTAGTAAAACTGCAGAAAATTTTTGGGAAACTTCTGAGTATTATATCTTGAGTGTTGTTGGGTCAATTGTGCTTAAACTTTGGGAGTTGTCAGTTTTTATGCTACTCTATATTCTGATAGAGTTTTGTGAGATTTGGATGCTTGTATAAGAATTGGTGAGCACTTAAGAACAGTTGTTTGGTAGGATTCTTGATAGCTTCTGAGAGTGTATCATGTCTATTTCTACTACTACTGCTGCTCCTCCACCTGCACCGGTGGTTGTAGAACAACAGGTTATGGGCTGTTATCAAGAATTCCTATCTTTTCCGGGGATAAGTATGTTTACTGGGCGGATATGGTGGAGACACATTTTGAAAATATCAATCTCTTGGATATATTGGATGGTTCTTTGGATGAATCTGATCCGTCATGGTCTAAGAAAAATACGCAGGCTCGTTCAATTTTGAAATTTTGTATATCTGAGGACTTAGCTATGTCTCGGATAAAAATGAAAAAAGCAATTGATATCTGGAAATCAATTAAAAGTGATTATGAAAAGGCTAATGTTCAGGAAGAACATTTATTGGCTGGAAAAATTAGGGACTATAAGTACACTGGCGGTACAATGGCTGAATATTCTAACAAATTTCGTATTCTTGTAGATGCACATGCTTGTGCCGGTGGGGTATTTCCTCAGTTTCAACAGGCAGCATTGCTCATGCGAGGTCTCCCTCGTAGTATGAAAGGAGCATCTGACATGCTCAAACAGAAAGATAAAGCTAGCTGGACTTTACAGTTAGCGATCAATATTTTATTAGAGGAGGAAGCTACATCTAACATCCTCAATGTTGAGCAAGTAGAGGCTTTTAATTCAGAATTTGGAAAGAAAGGTCAATTTAATCAGCAAAGTAATCAGTTTACCCAATTGAGACAGTTTAATCTGGGGGGGAATAGAAAATCAAACAATGCATGTTTTTATTGTAGTGAGAGAGGTCATGGATACAAATTCTGTCATAAATTTAAACAAGCTAACGATTCCGGTTTATACAGGTCGGGATGGCAACAAAGTCAGTTTTACAAAAGCTTCACGAGGCCTACACCTCGTGGAAATGCACTGTTTTCAGCTTCCTCATCACTCCAAGACGAAACTCTGACATTTTCTGAGGAGGACGACACGGATCTATTCGCTATGGCGGCAGCAATGGAAGGCACAAAGGACCATGGATGGATTATGGATACAGGAGCGTCAGCGCATATGTGTTGGAACAAGGCCATCTTCAAAAATCTGAAAGCCACGCCGGAGAAAAATATTTATTATGCTTGTGGAGTGAGTGTCCAAACTCGTGCAATGGGTGATGTGTCCCTGCTAGTTGATGTGGATGGAAAAGCAATTGAAAGGACTCTTTAGAATGTCTTATTTGTGCCTGACTTTAAGAAAAATCTGTTTTCTACGTCGTTAGTTGAGAGTAAAGGCTTTGAAGTTAGTTTGAAAAACGGTCGGCAGGTTGTTAGCAAAAACGACAAAGTTGCAGTTACAGGTACTAGAGATAGTAGGAAGATGTATCGCATGGATATGGCTAATACAAAAGAAAATGATGTTTTGTACTCCGGTGTTTTGCACTCAGATGAGTTGTGGCATAAAAGATTAGGCCATGTCAACTATGATAGTTTGAAGAAAATGGTTGTTGCTGGAAAGATAGAGGGTGTATCAATCACAGATGGGCCGGTCAAGACTTGCGATGGTTGCGCTTTAGGCAAAATCCACAAATTGCCATTTCCTAAGGAGTCTGAGCATCAGTCGACGAAACTGTTACAACAAATTCATTCGGATGTCTTTGGTCCGGCAAAGGTTCCTTCTGCCGGAGGGATGAAATATATGGTCACCTTCACAGATGATTTCTCAAGGTTTACAAAAGTTTACTTCATGAAGGAGAAGAGTGAAGTGTTTGGTCACTTCAAACACTATAAAGCATGGGCTGAAAAACTTCATAATTCATCTATTTTGTAGCTCAGATCGGACAATGGTGGTGAATATACATCGAAAGAATTTGAAACCTTTTTACTCGAGGAAGGTATTAGTCATCTATTGACTGTTCCATATTCACCAGAACAAAATGGGGTGTCTGAGAGACTAAATAGAACTCTCACAGAGAGCTCCAGGTCGATGCTCGCAGATAAGAATGTGGATCCGAAATTCTGGGCTGAGGCTCTAAATTGTGCAGTTTATATTAAAAATAGGATAGGATCCAGATCGGTAGGCACTACTCCTTACGAGATTTGGACAGGTAGCAAACCAGATGTTAGCCATTTCAAAGTCTTTGGTAGTGAATGCTTTAAATTAGATACGTCCACAAATAGATGGAAAATGGAACCGAAGGGACTACCGAGTATTTTGTTAGGATATGACGATCACTCAAAAGGTTATCGAGTCTTTGTGTTTGAGAGGCAGAAAAATAGTTGTAGCACGGAATATTATTGTAAAGGATGAGCTTGACTCCGTTGATTTATTTAAAATGACAGCGCAGCAAAAGCATCAAAAGGTACAAGAATATGTCATTCTAGATTGCTCGCAAAAAATTGTACCACAGTTGCCACATTTTCCGGTAGTGACTCCGAAGTCAAAATATCTCCAAGTTCCTCAACAAGTTTAGTTCCAAACGGACCAACAGCGGTCAATCCACACAGATCGCAACCAGCGCAATCAGCGCAATGCGCGGCATCCGATGATCTCAGCCTCAGAATTTCCGGGGGGAAGAAGATCCAGCAGTTGTAGAAATTAATGGTCTTTTTAAAGTATTTTGTAGGTTTGAATAGAAATAAGAAAGAAGCCGAGGCACTCTATCTCTAACTTTTCTCTCCAACTTCTCAAACTTGTCGCAGTCACTGAGAAATTGGACAAGGAGGTAGAACCATGGCTACCTAGGCTATTCAGAGGTTTTTGGGAAAATATATTTTAGTTAGGGGTTTAATTTACTAAAAGATATGTACTGGCGAAAGGATTTGATCCTGGTACCTGCCGGTCGGCAGACAGCCAGTAGCCGGAAGCCTTAGCCGTTTAGTCTAGAGGTAGTGTTATGTACTATATGGTTTGATAATTACTTAAACATTTATACGTATGATAGTTCATTTAACTGTAACTGCTTACAGGAGACATATATCCAATAAATGTAAAAGTACAGATTCCGGTACAGATACGAATCCAACACCGCGCATTTAGTTCTTTAGTGAAACGAATACCGCGCATGTATTTATTACGGCTGCGATTAAATGTGAATTTAATCGGACGGCCGGAATTAACGCCGAGATCCCGGAAGAGGATTTTGGTGGTTTTTGGTCATCGCCACATCGGATGACACGTGGCGGAATGACATTGGATCGCGGCATCTCCGAGGATTAAGGGAGCGAATCGTGACATACCACGTGTCCACATTTAGGCCATGTCGTACAATGGCCTTACATAAAGTACACCGCCAGCTGTACTTTTGTGTACGAAACTAAAATCTGATTGGCTCAGTACATCAGTAGATAGAGTCAGTGAGAGAGATAGGACTTAGAAAAATTAGAAGATAGGACCCTCTCACCCAAAGAGCTTCTGTACAAAAGGTCAACTTTGACCCTCCATAACTTACTGCTCAGGGGAGCAAATTCAGAGATTCTTTTGTTATCGACTCAGGGGAGTCTTGTCTTCACAGAGGTGAAGTTGGTCAGAGTTTTTATTTGCCAAGGTGGCAGTTATTTTTGCTGAAACACAAAGGGGTCAGGGTTATCATAGAGGCTTCTAGGAAGCTGTCCACTCTGAGGACTGATGGAGGTCTCAGAGTTTCAGGTTATGGGCCCACCCTCTAGGGTACCAATCTTTAATAGAATTGGCTTCATATACAGGGAAAGTATGATGATAGGAGCTCTATGCGAAAAAAGGTTTTGGGGGATAGTGAGTGGATGGTTCAGGCGTCCATTAAGTCTTGGAATTTTTCTAGGGTTTGGAGGAAGCACATTCACCAGAAAAGAGGATCCACCTTCAACGGAGGAAACAAAAGAAGGAGAGGTGGTGGACAAAGGAAAGGAGAAGGAGGCGACCACACCAATAACAACTGGTTTGGCATTTATGTCACCTATTCCGAGGAACGAGGAGAATGATACTGAAACCTGGGACTTCAACAATATGGCGGTAAAGCACTTCATCCTACGCCATCTCACTCAAGGACTTGCATGTCCTCATTTGCAGGTCGAAAGGGCATCCAATCTTTAGATGGCTCTCATAGAGATGTACCGAAGTGGTATGATTCAGCAACAACAGTTGGCTGATCAGAAAGTTAAGGAGTATATATACAAAGGGGGGAAGATGTTGGATTTTTGCAATGAGCTTACTACATTCTTCATGGAGCTAGAGAGTGCAGGAAAAGTTTTTAGTGAAAAAGAAAAGGTTAATTGTTTATTGATGAAGTTACCCGATGAGTTTGAGAACATAGTCAACCGTGTGCAGGACTTGCTGGACTCAAGGTGGATATAGAACTCAGTGGTAGGGTAATTCTCGTTCGCAAGAATACGATAGAGATCCGAAGAGGAGGAAAGAGTGGCCAAGCCTTGGCAACTGCGACCGATTGGAGGAACAAGGATTCCCGGAAACCGGTCAAAAACTATGGGGGGAGGGAGCAGAAAAATCAGACCGACGAGTTCGGACCAAGGGCTTCCAAAGGTTTATGTCATTTTTGTAAGAAACCTGGGCACTATATGGCAGAGTGCACTAAGCTAACCGAGCTTCGGTTAAAGGAGGGGCAGACCGATGGTACCCTGAGATGAAAGAAAAAGGCCCTTGTGACACAGGTACATGAGGCAGAATCCGAGGACGAGGACGATGAGCTCCTTTTGGATGAGGAGTTGGAGGCGAAAAACGAGGTCGAAATACCACGAAGGCAGAAATGTGCTTACGGTGGATTGAAAGGTGAAGCAAGCTAGATTTTAGATTCAGGTGCCTCCATGTACATGTGTAAGGATAGGCACCTGTTCACTAAGATAAGAAATATTCCCACCGTAGAGATAGAGTACAGGGATGGAAGAATAGTCACCACTACTGTTGTTGGATCGGTAGATTTGAAAGTGTTAGTAGAAGGAAAGACATCCATAGTAACATTCTCCGATGTATTGTTTATTCCAGAGCTGAACAAAAACCTCATCTCTACATCCGTATTAGATTATAAGGGTTTTTTTACTAGCTTTAGGGCAGGAGTCTTTACTGCTAGTTTTGAGGAGGATGTCTATTTCATTGCTGAGAAAGGTAGCCATAGGATGTTTAGGCTGGTTTTAAGTAATGAAAAGAAGAAACTTTATTATGCTGGTGTTCATGATATTATGATGTGGCATAAGAGGCTTTGGCATGTGAATCTAGACAAGTTAAGAGAGATGAAAAAGATGGGAGTGGTGGAAGGGATTAAGTTTAGTGAGAATGATAATATAAGTGATTGTAGTGGATGTGCTCAAGGTAAAACACACAGATTACCCTTTCCAAATACAACCACCTAAAAGGGAGAAAAAATTCTAGATCTAGTACACAAAGATATTTGGGGGCCAGCTAAAGTCCCCTCACTGGGGGGGAAGAGATTTATGATGACTATCACTGATGATTGGTCTCCGTATTCCCGAGTGTATTTTTTGAAAAACAAGTTCGAAGCTCATGTTTGTTTTAGACAATATAAAGCATGGAGCGAAAAACTTCATGAAACTCCAATCAAGAGAATAAGGAGTGACAATGGTGGAGAGTATACTTCTAACCAGTTTGAGGATTTTCTGAGGGAAGATGAGGTTCAACACCAAAAGATAGTTCCAGAAAACCCGGAACACAATGGGGTAGCTGAAAGGTTAAATAGAACACTAAGTGATAGTGCTAGAAGTATGTTGTCAGATAAGAAGATAGGAGAAAGGTTTTGGGCAGAAGCAATGAACTGTGCTAATTACCTCAAAAATAGAGTTCTTACTTCAGCTATAAAAGATCAAACACCTTATGAGAGATGGACAGGCCGGAAACCAGACTTATCTCACTTAAAGGTTTTCGACAGTCAAGTATTCAGTCTAGATACAGATCAGTCTAATTGGAAGCTAGTAGCTAAAGGAAAACCGGGATACTTATTACGATATGATGAGGATGTTAAAGGATATAGAGTTTATGATCTAAAAAGAGAAGATATAATCTTAGTAAAGCATCTAGTAGTTATGGATGAAGGAAAGTCTGTGGATCCCTTCAAATATACAAAGTCAGTAAAAATCAGATTTGAGTCAGAAAATTCCGATGACTTTGAGCTCCCTAACTATCCGGGTTTTAGAGAAGATGACATTCTTGCAGATACAAATCAGACTGAAAAGGACTCGGCTGTGGAAACTCCAGTGACAACTCTACCCGAAGCGGAAGACGTGGTGGAAATTGATTCGGAATCAAGGGATAGGGGAGAAGCTGAGTTTGTTCGAAAGAATCCACGAGAACCATCTATTCTGGCCTCATATTTTGAGGGGGGAAGGAGAAGTAGCAAAAGACTTCAAGAAAAACAGGTTAATAACAAGGTAACTAAACTATCTCATCAAGATGAACCTCAAACTTATGGAGAGGCCATCAATGATGAGATGGCCTCAATTATGGCAGCCGATACTTGGGAGCTGGTGGACTGTCCACCTAACCAAAAACCAATCGGTTGTAAGTGGGTTTTCAAATTAAAACTAAACCCAGATAACACAATCGAGCGCTACAAGGCCCGATTAGTGGCAAAGGGATTTACACAAAAAGAGGGAATTGACTACAAAGAAACCTTTGCCTCGGTGGTCAGATTTCCCTCCGTCCGCATACTTTTCAGCTTGGCAGCAGCGGAAGACATGGAAGTGCACCAAATGGACATCAAGACAACCATTTTGAATGGAGAATTGGAAGAGGAGATCTTCATGCGACAACACGAAGGGTTTGTGGAGGAAGGAGAGGAGAGTAAGGTATACGAGGTGATTAAATCTCTTTATGGTTTGAAACAGGCGGCTCGACAATGGAATAAGAAGCTTAATGAGTTTCTTACCGGTCTGGGATATATCCGGATCAGCTCAGATCACTCAATCTATGTTTTCGAAGATGAGGAAGGTTTTATATTTATTGCAATTTATGTTGATGATTTGCTAGTCTTAAGTAAATCAATGGAAAATATTAATAAAGTGAAAACCGATCTTAACGGGAGATATGAAATGAAGGATATAGGGGAAGCAAAATATATTTTGGAAATTCAAGTAGAGAGAGACCGAAAAAGAAAAATTATAAGATTGACTCAAAAAGAAGCAATAGGGAACATGCTTGAAAAATTTCAAATGGATAAAGCTAATACTTGTACAACTCTAATGGAGTTGAAGAAGGGAAGTGAGGGGAGTGAGGAAGAATGAGTCAAAGTCTTAGACGAGGAATTATCTCCTGAAGAACAAAAGTTCATGCAGACTATTCATTACAGGCAAGTAGTGGGAAGTCTAATCTATTTTATGAATTGTACCCGGCCGGATTTAGCTGTAGCTGTAGGAGTGCTGAGTAGAAGTCTAAATGCTCCCACTAAGAGGGATTGGGAGGCAGCTAAGAGAGTCCTTAGATATTTGATAGGAAATAGGGATCTATGGTTGCATTTGGGTGGGGAGAATACTGACATCACTACTTGGAGTGATACCAGTTATGGTGATGCTCCGATGAGGAGATGCACTTCAGGATATGTATTATATGTGGGTGATGGGGCTTGCCGTTGGAGTAGCAAACAACAAAAAGTTATTGCTCAGTCCACCATGGAGGTAGAGTATATGGCCTCTTGCTCTGCTGTAAAAGAATTGATGTGGGACAAGTCTTTGCTTGGTGAGCTTGGTCACCTTAAGAGTGGTGTGCAGAAAATTTTTTGTGATAATCAGGCAGCAATCGCTATTTCTGCTAATCCTAAACATCATTTTAAAGCTAAACACATGGACATTAGACTCAGCTTTGTTAGAGAGAAAGTAGAAAACAAAATAATCAGCTTAGAGTATCGACCATATAGTGAGATGGTAGCAGATATGATGACCAAACTTGTGCCTTCCCCTAAGCTAATTTTCTGCAGGGAAAAGTGTGGTTTGAAATTAAAGATTGACTAGAAAATAAGGGGAGTGTAAATATTAATGGTCTTTTTAAAGTATTTTCTAGGTCTGAAAAAAAATAAGAAAGAAGCCGAGGCAGTCTATCTCTAACTTCTCTCTCCAACTTCTCACACTTGTCGCAGTCACTGAGAAATTGTAGAAGGAGCTAGAACCATGGCTACCTAGGCTATCCAGAGGTTTACGGGAAAATATATTTTAGTTAGGGGTTTAATTTACTAAAAGATATGTACCGGCGACAGGATTTGATCCTGGTACCTGCTGGTCGGCAGACAGCCAGTAGCCGGTAGCCTTAGCCGTTAAGTCTAGGAGTAGTGTTATGTTCTATATGGTTTGATAATTACTTAAACATTTATACGTAGGATAGTTCATTTAACTGTAACCGCTTACGGGAGACATATATCCAGTAAAAGTAAAAGTACGGATTGCGGTACGGATAAGAAACCAATACCGCGCATTTAATTCTTTAGTGAAACGAATACCGCGCATGTATTTATTACGGCTGGGATTAAATGTGAATTTAATCGGACGGCCGGAATTAACGCCGAGATCGCGGAAGAGGATTTTGGCGGTTTTTGGTCATCGCCACATCGGATGACACGTGGCAGAATGACATTGGATCGCGGCATCTCCGAGGATTAAGGGAGCGAATCTTGACATACCACGTGTCGACATTTAGGCCATGTTGTACAATGGCCGTACATAAAGTACACCAGCAGCTGTACTTTTGTGTACGAAACCGAAATCTGATTGGCTCCGTACATTAGTAGATAGAGTCTGTGAGAGAGATAGGACTTAGAAAAATTAGAAGATAGGACCCTCTCTCCCAAAGAGCTTCTGTACAAAAGGTCAACTTTGACCCTCCATAACTTACTGCTCAGGGAAGCAAATTCAGAGATTCTTTTTGCTTTGGTCAGAGTTTTTGTCTGCCAGGGTGGCAATTATTTTTGCTGAAACACAAAGGGGTCAGGGTTATCCTACAGGCTTCTTGGAAGCTGTCCACTCTGAGGACTTATGGAGGTCTGAGAGTTTCAGCAGTCGCCTGCAAGCAAGTTCTCACTTTGCCTACTTGGCAACCTCAAGGGAGCCTTTGACCATTCAGGAGGCCTTCTCATCACCAAAACGGAATCACTGGATCGAGGCAGCAAACGACGAAATGAAGTCCATCATGGAGGCTCAAACATGGGGGCTTGTGGACCTTCCTCCGGATCGAAAAGCAATCGACACCAAATGGGTATTCAAGGTGAAGTTAAATCACGATAACACCATTGAACGTTATAAGGCCAAACTTGTGGCAAAAGGGTATAATCAAAAGGAAGGAATCGATTTTGAAGAAACATTTTCTCCGGTTGTAAGATATTTGACAGTTAGGATTTTGCTATCCCTAGCTGCTATAGAAGATATGGAAATACATCAAATGGATGTAAAGACAGCCTTTTTGCATAGAGAACTAGAAGAGACCATTCACATGCAGCAGCCTGAAAAGTATGCAGAACCAGGAAAAAAGCATTTAGTATGCAAGTTGCTTAAATCTCTGTACGGCCTAAAACAACCCCCCAGATTGTGGAATCTAAAGCTTGATGAATTCTTGACTAGCCTAGGATTTCACAGGATAAAATCTGATCACTATGTCTACGTTTTGAAATGTGAAAATGGGATAGTGTATATAGCGGTGTATGTAGATGATTTATTATTAATTAGTAAAACAATGGCTGAAATCAACAAAATCAATACTGCTCTAAACTCACGGTTCGATATGAAAGACCTCGGTGAGGCAAAATATATTTTGGGTATCCAAGTAGAGAGGGACACAAGTAAGAAAGTAATAAAATTGACTCAAAAGGAGGCTATTGGAAACATGTTAGATGAGAATTGAATGCGGGGGGCAAAAGGATGTCTAACTCCAATGGAGTTTCCGCAAAAGTTAGAAAGAAAAGAGACAGAACCAGGTCTCATTGTTAGTGAGTATTTAGAATCAGGGGAGAACGATTCTATGACACAAATACCTTACACACAAATAGTGGGAAGCTTAATATATTTCATAAATTGTACACGTCCTGATATTGCTGCAGCAGTCGGGGTACTGAGCAGGAGTCTAGAGAATCCAAGAAAATCTGACTTTGATGCAACAAGGAGAGTCTTAAGATATTAGGCTGGAACAAAGACCTCAAACTCACACTAGGCGGAGGAGAAGAAAAACTGCAAATGTGGAATGATGCAAGCTATGGCGATATGCCAAGCCGGAAATCCACCACAGGATTCGTTTGACAAGTTGGGAACGGTACTTGCTGCTGGAGCAGCAAACTTCAAAAGGTGACAGCACAGTCAACAATGGAGTCAGAATATATGGCAACAAGCTCGACCCTCAAAGAACTCTTATGGGTAAAATCCATGTTACAAGAACTTGGATACATGCAAGTTGGTCCACAGGTGATCTGGTGTGATAACCAGGCTGCCATTGTCATTGCTTCTAACCCGAGTCATCACTTCAAAAGCAAGCACATGGATGTACGATTACACTTTGTAAGAGAAAAAGTGTTCTCTAGAGTGATTAAATTATGTTATTTACCAGATGCAAAAATGATTGCTGATATGCTCACTAAAGCTCTTTCTGCTCCTAAGCTTAAGTATTGTAGGGACGCATTGCGATTAAGTGAATAGTTGAATTGCTGCACTGCTATACTACCACGCTGCGATAAGTCTACCATTGAGATGAAGTGGGACTGAGTGACTTGCTAATTGCTATATTGCTATGCTGCGATACTGCGCTAGTTTATCATCGCAGCTGCGCTGGTATACTAAGTCTAAAGCTTTAGGGGAGTGTTGTATTTTGGAAAGATTTCAGAGCAGCGCAGCAACTATACAGACAGAGCAGCGCAGCAGCTATACAACAGAGCAGCGTAGCAACGCAGCAGCAGAGCAGCGCAGCAGCAAAGCTGCAACACAGACAGGACAACGAAACCACGATTATATTTGATATGGTCCGTACAGACAACGCAACGTCCGATATTCTTAATGTGATTCTGTACAGATAGAGCAACTGCGATAGATACGATTCTAGTAAACTTAGTGGGTAACTCAGTGGTAGTTTAGTGATAGCTCAGTGGTAGCTTAGTGATAGCTTAGTGGTAGCTTGACAGATTAATGGTAGCTTGGTAGTTTGACGTACCTCCCAAGTACACTGGCATTGCCGGTTCAACACAAGTATAAGAATTAGGACTCAGAACATATTATGTATCAAGACTTCCAAGTAGTAACACTGCAAACAGTTTTTGGGAAACTTGTGAGTATTATATCTTGAGTGTTGTTGGGTCAATTGTGCTAAAACTTTGGGAGTTGTCACTGTTTATACTACTCTATATTCTGATAGAGTTTTGTGAGGTTTGGATGCTTGTGTAAGAATTGGTGAGCACTTAAGAACAGCTGTTTGGTAGGATTCTTGATAGCTTATGAGAGTGTATCATGTCTACTTTCACTACTACTGCTGCTCCTCCACCTGCACCGGTGGTTGTAGAACAACATGTTAATCGTTACCTTGTTTGGCATTGAACGTTAATTACCTCTTCTAGGAGACCATGAAAATCATGACTATACACAATCTAATTTCCAAATTGAGCTTGCATTATGCGAACTTTTGCATATCGATATAATTTTACACTCGCACTAATTGATGACACTACTGAAGAGCATAATGTCAACATCTCAAAAATAGAGGTATGTCTTTTTTATTTCTCCATTGATAAGTGCCCAAAGTTCATTTCTGTGTACAATCACAGTAAAACGTCCTGGTCCATAACATAGTCATAATCAATTGCTAACATCATCGTTTAGAAAAGAAATCATAACAAAAAATAAATTTATCAAACAGATGAAGGCCCTACCGCATATTAAAATCCCTACCGCAAATCATACAGACTGTAGCCAAATTGCATTGCCACATATAGACCAATAAAAAGAAAAAATGTTTCAAATAAACGTGGTTCTCCAATATAAGTGAATCTTGTTCCGTAAGTATTTTTTGTGTATTGTGACAAAAGGCACTTAAAAGCTTTTCCAACCTATGAGCCAACTATCAAACGATTCATTTACCACCAAATTAAAAACCACTAACACATACATCTGCCTTTACTAGAAACATAGCCGATACTCCCAAGCAAATTGAGAATTGACCCAAACCACCTAGCATCGTTATAAAAGTTTTCAACCGATAAAATCTCATCAGTTCTTTGGCTCATGTACGGCCACAAGTTAAGACCCACAAGCAGACTGTTTTACAAAAATAAAACCATAACTCAATAGTGGCACCTAATAAGTAGCCCACAATTAAAGCAATCAACTTGAACTATTTTTGCTTGTTGTCAGTTAATAAAAACAGTTTTCATTTCTTAGACCTGGAAAGTATTGAGTAATTTATGCACCGAGACAATCGACAAAACGAGCTAGCCTCATGGTTTTCCAAACTTTCTTTACTCGCGCTAAGATCTCTCCTGGCACATTTCTCCATGAAGACATAATGGTCTTGCGTTGTTTCCTTCCGACCATTACTTGATTGTCTGTCTTCTTTTCTCCACGCCGTCTTTCTCCAAGCCGTCAAAGTTTCTTTTCTCCATACCGTGAAGGTTAACAGATGCTACGTGTGAGACGGTGCTTTGATGGCCTAAGAAAATCCGCAATCCCAACCAAATTCCCTCAACCAATGAAACAACATTTAGTACCAATGTGTACAGAAGTGAGTTTGTCAGTTGTTTGGCTGAAATATCAAAGTCTCCTCAATATGGTAGGATCATGGGCGATATATTTGTGTAGCATATATTAGATGAGTATCGTTTTCATGTTTTGTTAAAATGACAAAACCGTGTTATTCCCTTAACATGACAATATTATTATCCATAGGCAATGTGTCCGAGTAAACAACATAAAAGGTTGTTTTTCCGGGATATTTAATATTGTCAATTAATTAGCATAATAAGGTAACATCATGCTAGCGGTTTCTAGTTTCATCACCATTTGCATATACACCAATATGAAATAAATTTGACTCAAACCAATTTTGAAGCTTTTAATTCTCCGTCATGCACAAAGTAACAACCCATTCTAGGGCAAACAAAAAAAAACATAAAACGGCTAGTCAAATGTTAAAGGTTTTGTACACTCAAACCTAGACAAGCCCAGACTTAGACCTAAACCCAAACTCTTGCATTGCAGCACTACTTTGTTCAAGCTAGAACTAATACATTTATCTTGAATTAAAGTAGTTTAGGACGAGATGGAGGAGAGCCACGAAGTGGTGGAGAAGGAGAGGCACGTCGAGGTGATGCAGGACGACGAGTTGGTGTAGGAGGGGGAGGTGATTGAAGGGGTGGTGGACTTAGTGGTAGCGGTGGACGAATTACTAGGAAAAAAAGAGAGCGGAAACTTTAAGATTTTAGCAATAATTTTTTCGAAGCCTTACACAATTTTTTCCTCTAAGTAAAAAACGATTCCTAAAAATAAATAATTTGATGGGAATTCAAAATTTACTTTACCTTTGCCCAAAAACAAAAAAAATTCACACAAAACAATTCAAATTTTGTGCGACGAAAGGAGAACGCTCAAATATCATGAAGCATTCGAAAACAATAAATTTGAAATTGTATACATACATTTCCAAAGAGTTAAAAGTGTGAGCACCACGATATCACACAAAACGGAGGTGGACATCTAGCGAGATCATAGACTTACATTTGCAAGTGTATTTGTTCAAATTATTATTGTAGCCTTTATTGCAAGCACATTTCCGTATTCCTTTTGTGTTATTGAAGCAAATCCCATTCCCCCCACATGGTCCCCCCACTTGTGTCGCATTGCAAAACGCTTTACAGGCGCTTTTACTTCGTCAAAGACTGGATTTGCATCCTGATGGGAGGTTTGAGCCAAACAGGCAATTGGCAGCCAACTCCTCACATAATGGGATTTTGTTGACTAGGACAACGGGCCCGGTCAAATAGTTGTTTGAAACATCACTGTTCATAAGGTCCATAAATGATTCATGCAAAAACGTGATTAGAAATTGAAGATTCTCAAAGCATAAAACTTGAATAGAGTCAAAGTCAAAGTAGCTGAGTTTTAGCCAAATTCAAATGCATGCTTAGATCGTGAGTTTAAACGGAATTTGCTTACTAATGCGTGACACCTCCTGCTTCCGCCCCATCGTACGAATTGTACAAACATTATTGCTACTTTTGACAAAATTGCAATGTAGAACTTTGAAAACCAAATTGGAAAAAAAAAGGAATGTCTATCAAATGAGGAATTTTGAAATGAAACCTAATTTTTGGTGATACTCAACGGATTTTTTTTTTTGTTCTTGTGAAAAAGTTCTTTCATGTTGAAGGCATTGTGTTCATTTTAGGAAATGATAAAAAATAAGATTAGTACAACAAAAATAAAAATATAAAATTTATGTAAACATGAATTAAAAAACTTTTGGAGATATTGTTGTTTCAATTCTTGGAAATGCGACTTGGAAAGTAAAAACAAAAGAGTGTGAGCTTTTGGGAAAGGAGAAGGAAACACTAACCCTTGCTTGACCCCCCTCCTCCCTTTCTCCCTCCCCTAGTTTCCCTAAAGTTTAGCATTTGCAATCGTTAGCTTTGGTTTGATTTTTGAGTTGTTAAATCTCAATTATTTCCTTTCAGCAACTTATGTATTTCTTTTTGCGTTGTAATATTCCTCAAGAATTCGTAACATCATCCCTTGAAGGTTTTTTCCTATTTTGCCAAAATCGGCGATATGTTGTTACAAATTTGGAAATTTCAGTCCCTTTCTTCTTTTGGTTTCGTTAACTTCAATGCTTCAACTTCTTGGCGATTATTTTTACAACATCGTTTTATAACATAAAATGCTCCATCGTATTTTTTGTTTTTCATGTTTTAAAGACTATACATCCAGTATGGGGTTATGTGTACGAACTTAAGCAAAAGATATTCACTCAAAATAATTCACAAAACATAAATCATTTACACAGCGGAAGCTCATAATAGATAAGAGGAATATTCAGCCAAAAAGATTCATAAGTGTTCTTGGCCGAAGCCTCTTTACATCATCTCTTCTCTTCTCTCTCTCTTCTCTCTCTTCTTTAAATAATCTCTTACTCCAAGATTAATTCTCTATGATTCAATCATATAAGATTCAATACTCCACACAAATACATTGCTGCCTATATACTCGCTACTCTGCACTAAGAGACAACAAGGTAAGACTAGCAAAACTTAGCATAGCGACGAAGTTTCTCCCTAGCTGACTGTGCACTCTTCAATGAAAGTTCCACGAAGGAAAGCGCACGCGCTTTCTTCCTTCGAAACATCTAACTCCAAACATTGACTTTACACGTGTCACTTCACGAACACACCTGCACGCAAATTGAAACACCTGCGCACGAAACAAACAAGTGACGCGAAACGAAATAGAACATTTCGTTCGCGGATATCAAAAGTACCGCCGCGAAACGACGTAGTAATTTTTGTATGATGACGCGACACTTTGCGTCAAGCAAACAAATGTTGGAATGACGCTTCGCGAAATGTCGGGAAAAAGACAATTACTTAACAATCCCCCTTTTTATTGTCGGAATCGCCAAACTCTTCAAAATAATCCAAGTTTTGGTCGCCCCCTCTCAAATACATCATGCGTAGCTGCTTTCGTCAGCAAATCTGCTGCCTCCTTTTTTGTTGGTACGTACGATAATTCAATCTCTTTCGTCGTAACCAAATTTCTTACAAAATGCCATTGGATCCTGATGTGTTTCGTCCTTTTTTGAAACACGGGATTTTTTGCCAACGCCATCGAACTCATGCTATCAGAATAAATCGTCATACAACCAATAGGAATGCTTAACTCACGTAACATCTCTTTAATCCAAATCGAAGCCTTAGCTGCATGACACGCAGCCATATACTCAGATTCTAAGGAACTCAACGCAACTGTAGGTTGTAGCATAGAACTCATAGAGATCGCGGCTCCTCAAGAAATAAATGCGTACCCTGACGTGGACTTACTTGAATCAAAATCGCCGCCCCAATCAACGTCACAATAACCAACACAATCCACATTATTATTGTATGAAGTAAATAGAAATCCAAGATCAATCGTTCCAACCAAATATCGAAATATACGTCGTGCGACCTCCCAATGCGCCTTCTTTGGCTCGTGACAATAACTGTTGACGATGGAATCCGCGGCCAAAATATCGGGACGAGTAGCAACGCTAAGGTACATAAGTGAACCAACTGCCTCTCGATATGGTACGTCGATAGAATCTTCTTCCTCAAACTTGCGAATGTGTAGATTTGCATCCAACGGCGTCGAAAGCGGTTTCGCGTCAGTTATACCAAATCTCTCCAAAACCTCTCTACAATATTGAGCTTGACTCAATTTAATGTTCCCCCCTTTGTAGCGTATCACTTCAATTCTCAAAATATATCGTACCTCTCCAAGATCTGTAACTTTGAAATGTAATCCAAGGTAACGTTTCAACTCATTAATGTGATCTAACTTGTCGCATGCCATCAAGAAATCATCGACATAAACAGAAAATATGATTTGGTCAACTTCTTCACCTTTCACATAAACTCTTGAATCGGACGTAGTCCGTACAGATCCGAATCTTAATAGTACTTGATGAAGTCTCAAATACCATGTGCGCGGCGCCTGTTTCAAACCATATAATGACTTTCGCAAACGCCATACATTTCCTTCCTGCAAAGGAGAGACACCTTCCGGTACCTTCATATATACCTCTTCCTCCAACTCACCATTTAAAAAAGCGGTCTCCACGTCCATTTGATGGAACGTACTTTTCCCCATTGCTGCAAGTGCGATAATAATCCGTAGTGAGTCGAACTTCACCACGGGAGCATAAGTCTCCTTAAAATCAATTCCCTCACGTTGTTGGAAGCTCTTACAAACAAGCCTCGCCTTGTACTTAATTATCTCACCCGAAGCTCCAGTTTTGGTCTTAAAGATCCACTTTGCATCAATCGCCTTTTTCCCCTCCGGTAATTTCACTTCCTCAAAAGTTCGAGTATCAACCACCCATTTAAATTCTTTCTCCCACGCCGGTTTCCACTTACTCTCCCAATCGGTCGAACTCCTTGCCTCGACATAAGATTGAGCGTCGCCGGTCATATTTTGCGTAAGTGATTGCTACAAAAGAAACTCCGTCTCTTTAGCATCGGAAAGAAAATAATGCAAATTCGATGCATTTTCCCCTTTTCGATCGTAAATAAGTTTCTCCGGTTTCTTCCCTTTTGTACTCCAAGAGCTCCTCCTAATAACTTGCTCCTTCTCCTTCTCTTTCTCTTTCTCGGATTCAATTTCAATTTCCTTCTCACTCGATTTAGAACTCGATTTAGAGCTTTGAGATTTCTGAATGTTTGAAAGCACTCGGGAATCCAAAGATTCGTTACTCTTTCTTTCAAATTCAACTTCAACCGATTTTCCCAATTTCTTTTTCTGAGTTTTTACATTCGGTTCCTCATCGGATTCCAAATCCCCAATGAATTGAAAAATTCACAATTTCACTCTCCTCATAAAAAACCAAATTCTCTTTAAATTTCCCAACGGAATTCATGGCGGATTTGAGATCCTCATGAAAATCCACATTCCG
The DNA here is from genome assembly GCA_037447655.1 of Zygnema cylindricum. Lineage (NCBI taxonomy): Eukaryota > Viridiplantae > Streptophyta > Zygnematophyceae > Zygnematales > Zygnemataceae > Zygnema > Zygnema cylindricum. Next base: position 7,978 of record JBBHKE010003114.1, on the reverse strand, counting down.
AGATTCCTCCACGGTGTGACGAGCCGAATCATACACTCGGTATAAATTCCCCTCCGCACTATATCCAATAAAAATTCTCGGCCAACACCTTGGTGCAAATTTCCCCTTCCTCTTAATTGATTCCACATAAACCGTAGCATGACATCCCCAAATTCTCAAATGATGAATTGTGGGATTTCTACCACTCCACCACTCATCCAGTGTTTTATTCTTGGAAACCGAATTGAGTCTTTGGTTACAAATGTATTTTGCCGTAAGAATCGCATCTCCCCACAAAAACATCTATCGTCCGGAGCTATGAACCATCGCAAAGATCATTTCTTGTAAGGTACGATTCTTCCACTCGGCCACTCCATTTGACTATGGAGAATAAGGCGCCGTGAATTGATGCCTTATCCCCCACTCCTTACAATACCCCTCAAAAACAACAAACTCCCCTCCATTGTCCGAACGAATGGACTTAAGCTTCTTATCAATTTGCCTTTCGGCCATCACATGCCATTCTTTAAATTTTTCAAATGCATCCGATTTCTTTTTCAATAAATACACCCATGACTTCCGAGAGAAGTCATCAACAATTACCAAAGTATACTTATTACCTCCAATTGTCTCGGGTTTAATATGTCCACAAAGATCAATGTGGATAACCTCCAAAGGACTTTGAGCTCGATGCTTGATGTCTTTATTCGGATGGGATTTCTGAATTTGACGTCCTTTGCTACATCCTCCGCATCTGTTCACCTTCTCACCGGATGCAAGGTCCAAACCTCTCAATGAAGAATGTGGAATCATCTTCTTCAAACTTACCTCGGATGTGTGACACATCCGATGATGCCATAAGGTAAGATCACCTTTCAACTCCGAAATTTGATGTGAAATTCCCTCGGTGGGAACTTTAGATTTTGGCCTCCTCCATAAGAGCCGACTATGATTCGCATCCGTTACAACTCTTTCTCCAATTACATTCCCCTTCTCATTCCAAATCTCAATAGATTGATCACCTCTCGCAAGTAAGCTTCCACCACTCTTTTGGATTTGTGGAACGCATAACAAATTAACCGAACCGTCCGGAATACAAAGAGTATTTTGTAGACGATACTCCGTCAATATCTCTTTCCCATCATTTTCCCATGAAAGAAGATCAAGCCGAACCGTGCCAACTGTACCATCCGAAATAACATGGCCGCTTGCAACCGTAATAAACTTTGGACCGTGAGTTCCCTCATATCATCGAACAAGGTAGCATCCGTGCAAACATGGTGAGATGCCCCCGTATCAATAATCCACTCTTTCTCCAAATTTCCTCCACTACTTACCGAATCAAGGGTAAGATTAAGAACTGGAAACTCATCACCGGTTTCATTACCATAGTCAAAGTAATTTGCATTACCGTAACCACGGCTACCACCACGGCCACCTCCTCGGTCGCCACCTCGGGCGCCTCCATCACCTCGTCTACCTCCTCTTCCACTTCCGGAATCTCCACTATTTTTATAACATTGAGGGATTGTATGCCCCCACTTACCGCAAAAATGATATTGCTTGTCCTTATCCGGACAAGATAAAGACAAATGTCCAAGCTGGTTACACTGGTAGCATGTCACATTGGAAAGATCCGAAGGGACCTTCGGTGGACGACCTTGCTCCCTCTTGTTGCCTCGGCCGCCACCACCACCTCTCGGGCCACCTCCTCTACCACCTCCTCTACCACCGGCATAGTTAAGATCCGGGGTTTCGGGAGTAGTAGAGTTGAGAACTCCTCCTCCACTTGAAGAAGCTGATGGAGTTCCCTCTGACATTTTGATAAAATTGACGATGGATCCAAAGGTGTTATCCGCCTTCCCTCGTAAAATAGCTTTAAGCCGATGGATTTCCCTCCGACATTTTGATAAATTTGACGGTGAATCCGAAGGTGTTATCCGCCTTCGCTCGTAAAATAGCTTTAATTGCTCGAGTATAATATTGAAGCGCTTCCTGGCATCATCCATCAATTCATTTGACTTGATTTTAAAATTCATAAAGTCCGTATAAACATATTGACTCTTGTTCTCAACGTCTTTCTCATATTGCTCCTCAAGTGCTTGCCAACATTCATGGGCTGTGGCGTGAGCAAGGAAATGATCAAGCACGAAAGCAGTGCAATTTTTCATCAAACCGGTTGTTGCCACAATATCCTTCAACCTCCATTGAGCACGTGCCTTTCTCTCAAGTGGCATTTTCTCTTCTCCATTGACAATCCTCCAAAGCTTCTTGAGAATAAGTTGGCCTGAAATAAACTTCTTCCAAACGGCATAATTGGTGCCATTAAAGGCCACGGATTTCCCCGACATATTATAATTTTCTTCGTTTTCCAATCCTTCATCAAACTCGGACTCTTCTTCTACTATCTTCGACTTTCCCTTCCTAATCCTCTCTTTTCTCACACTCTCATTAGCACCTCCAATGAATGGATCGGTAGCCGGAAAGGAAGTGTTTTCTTTGCTCTCACTCGGTTGAGTTTGAAAACGGGAATCTACATATCTCAAAAGTGTATCAAACATTTCCTCAAATTTTCTCTTCGTATTCCGCGTCTCCTCAAATTGAGAACCCGAAAAACTGAACTCTCTTGCTCTCTCCGAAGTCGACATGGGGGAAGGAGTATTTCTATTCTTCTTCTCCCCATGCGCTCTCTCTCTATCTCCGAAGCATTGGCTCCGATACCAAATTGTAGGAACTTAAGCAAAAGACATTCACTCAAAATAATTCACAAAACATAAATCATTTACACAGCGGAAGCTCATAATAGACAAGAGGAATATTCAACCAAAAAAATTTATAAGTGTTCTTGGCCGAAGCCTCTTTACATCATCTCTTCTCTCTTCTCTCTCTTCTCTCTCTTCTTTAAATAATCTCTTACTCCAAGATTAATTCTCTATGATTCAATCATATAAGATTCAATACTCTGCACAAATACATTGCTGCCTATATACTCGCTACTCTGCACTAAGAGACAACAAGGTAAGACAAGCAGAACTTAGCGTAACGACGAAGTCTGTCCCTAGCTGACTGTGCACTCTTCAATGAAAGTTCCACGAAGGAAGGCGCACGCGCTTTCTTCCTTCGAAACATCTAACTCCAAACATTGACTTTACACGTGTCGCTTCACGAACACACGTGCACGCAAATTGAAACACCTGCGCCCGGAACAAACAAGTGACGCGAAACGAAATAGAACATTTTTTTCGCGGATATGAAAAGTTCAGTCGCAAAATGACTTAGAACTTTTTGTATGATGACGTGACACTTCGCATCAAGCAAACAAATTTTGGTATGACGCTTTGCGAAATGTCGCGAAAACGACAATAACCCAACATTATGTAATATATTTATTAGGTGATGTACTTCTAATTGTTTTATTTCAGTGAGTTTTCAACCTTAACTCCCTTTTGTATCCTATACATTCAAAATTTCACTCTGCTTATTAACCATTCCCTCTCCTCCCTCCTTCCCCCTCCTTTTTGCCACCACCCCTTTGCCCTTCTCAGCGCTCCCCTTCACTTCTCTTGTCCGCCCCTCCCCCTTCCCTTTCCCCCTTCCCCTTCTCCTTTCCCCCTCTTCCCACCTTGCTGCCCTGTCCCCTCTCACCTTTCCCCATCTCCTCTCCCTCGGCTACTCTTTTTCCTTCTCCCTCTCCCCCTTCCCATCACCCTCCCCCTCGCCTCCCTTCCCTCTCTCCCCTTTCTTGCCTCCCCCCATTCATCCCGTCAATCTTGTAGCAACAGGCAGCCACTTTTCCTCCTCTCCTCCCATGATACTCAGATCGAAGGGAGAAGGGGTAGGGGTCTAATGTTTCCTCCCTCTTTGGCGCTCTTATTAGAGGGTAGAGGATAGAGGAGAGGGAAGAGGGGAGACCAGAGGCGCATTTTATTTTATTGTCGGCCATTGCCTTTTCTCCTCCCTTTGTTCTTTTTGAAATAGCACTCTATTCTCTCTCTTCCCCTTGAAATTACCACTTTCTCTCTCTCCCTTGGTTATAGGCCCTACCCTCCCCCTCCCCCTCTCTCGCGGCCATAGCCTTACCTTCCTATTCAGGCACCCCTCTTTGACAATTGTTCTGTACCTCTTAATTTATTGTCGCTCTCTTACCTCACTCTTGTTGCCATTCTCCCCATCTACAAATTATTGCCTATTTCTCAAATTTTGACTCCTCTCATCTATGAAGCCACTCTCTTTTCCACTTCAATTATCTATTCTATCCGCCCTCTTACCTCCATGCTCTCGCCCCCTTTTTATCGCCACTCTTCTAACTGCTCTTTTCCCCCTCCCACCGCTCATCGACCCCTCTTATTGTCACTGTCTCTCTTTCCCTTGTATCCACCAGCCACTCTCTCTTCCGTTTCTAACACTCAACTTCCCGCCCCCTTGACCGGCGATATCGCCCTCACCTCTTACCGCCACTTTCTCGCGCCTCCTCTTCCCACATTTGCTGTGTAGGGAAGAGAAGAAGAGAGGGAGAAAGGGAAGGGGAAGAGAGGTGCGAGAAGAGTAGGAGAAAGGTAAGGTTAGGTAGGGGTAGGCCAGGGTGAGGCATGAGAGGCGAGAGGAAATAGAAGATGTGTGCAAGAAATGATGAATGAGAAATAAAAATGTACGGAGGATAGATGGTGAGAAGCTAGGAGGGGAAAGGTGGGAGGATAGGGAGGGTAGGAAAGGGTTTTGTACACACATTAGCAATATTCATTTAACCCTAACTCACAATTTGATTTTTAAATCACTTTAAGAAGTTTTGAAAAATTTATGCATCATGTGTATGTTTTCCTTCTTGAAAACTATTAACAGTGTCCATTCTATAAAATAAATATTTAGAAATTTAAGTGCAAACATTTTTTTAGTCAACAAAGTAAACGAAATATGAAAGAATAATTAGCTACAGAAAATGTTTCCAACATATCCTTTTTTTACTTCAACCCTATTTCAAATCAGATTCCATCCCATTTTACAAGAAACAATTGTCATCGTTCATAATTTAATCTTACAATTCTTCAAGGCTTGAGAGTTGACTGATGGACGATGGAATGCTTCCACTCAACTGGTTGTAATTTATATATCTATAATACCGAGGATACCCATCCCACCAACCCCTCCCCTCCCACCCAAATGCCTTTCAGCTACCTAGCATCAGTTGGAAGAGAATACACCAAAATAGTTTAAGTATTACACCCAAAAGTTATTTTAATCCAATGTGGCACGTACAAAAATAGATATTCAAAGTTTTTCACTAACTTTCCTTGAGACTAGTGAAATTGACCCCATCATCCCCTCTCCTCAAAAAACTAAATGTATTTTCTCTCTTCAATATAATTCGTTATTAACCCCAACTAGATCCCTTGATAAACCTGTGAATTTACATGTCTTTTTAATTACTCTTTGTTATTATCTTTCTTTCTTCCACTTACCTTTTTTTTCCTTAATCCATTTCTGCTATGAGAAGTTGGACGGGGTTTTCTAATTTGAATACTGTGGCTGACCGTATTGATAATTATAGAGGGACAATAAAAATGAGATTTTTTGGCAATGGATTTATCACCCGGCCAATTAAGAATGGGTATTTTTGGTCTTTCTTGTTAAGCTTTTAATATAGTATTTTAGGGAAAGAGGAGAGTTGTAAGTTTTTTATTGTTATACACATTACTTAAAATTCATTTTTGTCATTGAAAAAGAAAAAAGAGAGACTAAACTTTGATGAGGATTGTTCGAAAGTTCCCTCGAGATACTTATCCTCAATTGTCAACATCTCTCTATTTCTCCTCTCTCTCTCTCTCTTTTTTTTTTCTTATGCATGTTTTTTGGATAATCATCTAAATTCCAAGGCCCTCTTATAAATCTAAATTTAACGTAAAAACACAAACTAGATATAACATACAAAAAAATATAAAACTGATTTTTTGGATCTCCTATGTCGGTTGTTGTGTTGCTGGTTTCTAGAAACTTAAAAGTCATGATAAAACTATTAAAATTTAGTACGATCATGATACGTTTCTTGATGGAGTAAAATTTTGAAAGTTTGACACCTATCACAAAATTTCCTAAACTATTATCCAAATTTTTCCTTTTTTAAAATTTTAATTGATTTAAGAAGAACCAGAATTTTGGTTGGGAACTTTTTTCTGATACATTTTGCTAAAAATTACATAAATGAGTGTGAATTTTAATGGTTCGATCATTTAATTAGCTTGTTTACTTCAATTAGTGAATCCTACACTACTTTTTTTTCCTAGATGTCTGTTATTTCAAGTTATCCTCTAAAAGAAAAAAAAAGGGGAACCAAAATTAAGGCTTTCCAATAACTTGTAAAATTTATTCTCAAAAAATTTGGGCGCCTTTCATGCATTTTCAAAAATTATAAGAGAAACCTATAACATGTTTGAAATTCTATCGCATTTATGATGCGAGACATTTTTTATATTGGTTCTTGGCAATATTTAAAGACGCAAGTGTGTGGGGTGGAAGGAGGGGTAAAAGGAGGGTGTGTAAATAGTAAGACAAAAAAGAGTTGTTTATTTAATTTTTAGATCATTCAACGGATCTTTCCATACTAATTGTGAACGAAAAATCTTATTCCACCTTGGGGTCACACTCTTTAACTAACTCGACCAAGTGAAAGGAAGTCAAGAAGTGGAAGCTTAAAGATTGAAGGAGATTTCCTATCGTGATCGATGCGGTTCTAAACAATTCATTTTTGTTAATGTGAATCGAGGTCTATCATATGAAATTTTCTTGATGAATTTTCTATTTTTTTTTTTATCAAAAAACAAAATGGAGGGGTTTAATTGAAAAAATCTTACAAATACTCGAGGGATTTCATTTGACCGATGGACAATAGAACGCTCCCACTCAACTGGTTGTCCGCTAATGCTCTAAAGCAATAGGCGAACCCTCCCGTAAACATCCCATTCCCTCCAAATGATATCCACTTAGCAAGAGCTGGAAGATAATACAACACAATAGCATTCAGTATAAATCCTTGGTAAACATTGTAAGTATTAATACAACATCACAGTTTTTTCCCCTGCCTTCGACTCTCCTTCTGCCTCTCTATGTCCCTCTCAGCCCCCCTCTCACTCTCTCACTACCTCTCCCTCTCCCGCACTCTCTTCCCTCTCTCTTTGCCTCACCCTCTCCCTCTAACTCTCCCGCTCCGTCCCTCTTTCCCTCTCCCTCTACCTCTCCCTCTCCCTCTACCGCTCCCTCACCCTCTCCCTCTCCCTCGCCTTCTCCCTCTGCCTCTACTTCTCCCTCTCCCTCTCCCTTGCTGATATTTCTGGGTTGATATTTTGTCACACATATGCTTCAAACCGGAAAGAAAACATTCCAAGTCCGATGAAAGAAAACCAAACAAAAAAGGAAAAACAACTAGGGTCACGGTTCAAAAGTGTAAAGGGGAGGTTGTCGGGCAGGATAGTCGCAAGGAAGGTGGAGGGGAAGTGGATGGGGAGGGGGATGGGAAATGCGAGAGGTAGGTGGAAGTGGAGAAGCCGCGAGGGAGCGAGGGGGGAGGGGGAGAGGCGCAGGGAGGTAGAGGGACAGACGTGAGGCAGATAAATAGAAGAGAGATGAGGGCCATGATGGGATCAGGAGGAATGGAAAGGAAGATGAGGGAATGAGGAAGAATAATAGATGGAATAGAAGGAAGAGGAAGGAGGACTGGAAGGAAGGGGGAATGGAATGGAAGAAAGGAAGCAGGGAAAAGGGGGATAGTGGAAGTGGGGAAAAGGGCAAGAGAGGAAGACGAGAATAGTGCAAGGGGGGAGGTAGGGAAGAGGGTCAAAGCGGAAGGCGGGAGGAAGGGAATAGGGTCAGAGGGGTAGGGGGGAGAAGGGGTGAGGTGGTCAAGAGGACAGGGGATGAAAGAGTGAGGGAGAGAGAGAGAGGAAGAGAACTAAGCTGAGAGGAAGGGGAGAGAGGGGGAGAGTGGGGAGATGGAGAGGGGGGATATAGC